>JBBPNN010000381.1:0-27760 GCA_038090935.1 Hortiboletus campestris
AAATAGTCGTACGGGATTCTCGTTCCCTTCCAAGCCTCCCCACATGACACTTCTCCTAGGTACTCGTGTAAATCGGGTGACACCTCAACCCTACCCGAGCGACAGTTTTGTGACAATTGTTGGTCCCGAACACGGCATTTTGTCAATGCCGTACATTCTCATGCTCCATGTTCGATCCGACGATCCCTTCATCATCACGTTCGGATACATGTGACCCTCGGAAATGCAGCGCCTGAGGTCAACCTGATCTTGATTCCCAATTACGAGCCGCGCCAGTCGCGTCTATAAATGCAGGCACGTCAACTTCTTTCGCTGCATCGTCTGTCTTTCTTCTCTCTTTTCCTCACATTCGTTCAATGCAGCGACTATTTACCTCGGTGCTCCTAGGATTTTCCTTGGCAAAATGTGTGCTCTCACTCACGCCTGGCTTTCCTTATGGATCCGAGAAAGTCCGTGGTGTCAACCTTGGTGGGTGGCTCGTGCTTGAGGTGTGTACGCTATGTCGCGAGTGTTCTCTTCAATGATACACTATTTGCTCTATAGCCATGGATTACTCCAAGCATCTTTGACAACACTGGGAACAGTGCCATCATTGATGAATGGACGTTTGGTCAATACCAGGATTACAACACGGCGTTGAGTGCTCTGCAGAACCATTGGGACAATTGGATCACCGAGAGCGACTTTTCTGCCATTGCTGCTGCAGGGTATGGAATTACCTCTAGGGGTCCCAGCACTACTACTGACGAGCTGGTCGAGTAGGTTGAATCACGTGCGCATTCCGATTGGCTACTGGGCATTCGAAGTCGGTCCTGGGGAACCGTTCATCCAAGGACAGTTGCCCTACCTACAGAAAGCAGTACAATGGGCTGGGAACCACGGATTAAAAGTCATCATTGATCTTCACGGCGCGCCGGGGAGCCAGAACGGGTCTGTATTTCTTATGTTCCATGTTGCGTGACACCTGATTATCTTCATCTTAGGTACGATAACTCTGGCCAAAAGTTGCCATTCCCCACCTGGCACTCGAACCAAACTGATATCGATCGGACCAACGAAGTCATCCAAACGATTGCCTCCATGTTTGCTGGTCAGCCGAATGTCGTGCCTATCATTGCACCCCTGAATGAGTGAGTTCCCCGCGTGCAAAACTGCATGGAATTACCATATTTTTGGCACCAGGCCTGCCGGATATGATGGCTCTGCCGTTCTCAGTGCCGCTAGGCAGTATTGGCTCGATTCCTGGGGGAACATCAGGTAATCCCAATACCTTGATCATACGGCACCCGGGCGTTTATCCGACCCCACAGACATCCTATTGGCACGAGCCAGGCAAGCAACACTGTTGTGCTCATCCACGACGCATTCCAGCCACTCAGCTATTGGACTGGCTTTATGACCCCGCCTAACTATGACGGAGTAGCCATGGATACCCACATTTATCAAATGTTCTCTGATGCTGTGAGTCTACCTAAGCCGCAGCACTTCTACTTCGTATTATTTACCAAATGCTATTATTAGGGGAATGAGATGTCTGACCAGGACCACATCAATGCTGCTTGTCAAACTCAGTCCTCTCTCGCAGGCTTTGATCTTTGGCTTCTGGTGGGTGAATGGACACCTGCCATGAATGACTGTGCCAAGTACTTGAACGGGCGTGGCGTCGGTTCACGTTATGCTGCGGACGTCGGAAGCTGTGACGGCCTGACTGGTAGTGGATCCACCTTCAGTTCGAGTTACAAGACGTTCCTCCGACAGGCCTGGGAAGCACAGGTTATTTCATACGAGAAAGCCACCGATGGTTGGCTGCAGTGGACATGGAAGACGGAGGATGCTGATGAATGGTCATACCAAGCTGGACTTCAGTACGGATGGATACCCCAGAACCCCACTAACTACGAATACCCGAACATCTGCGGATAATTTTTTGTTTACTGTCTTTTACACGTTCATAAGTTTGGAAATTCGTGAATTTCAAGCGACGAATATCACTTAGTGAGGTGTCGAGGGACCAGGTAATGTAGCAAGTTCGAAATTGCATTAAACTCAAGCTCCTGCGACTCCGTATTTGCGGAGCGTTGCTTGCCAATCACCAAGCTCTCCTTTGCCCATCGTAACTATAGTCGCTTTGTTACCGGAATGCGGGCCAAAAAGACGATTTGCGACTCGTCTGACACTCTCGGGGTTGACCTTGTCGATTTCCGTTGTCATGTCTGTCACGGGTATCTTGCGTCCGTGCACGAGGATCTAGGACAAATTGATTGATCTCTTATAAACGCGCCAGAATTCTGTCCTACCTGACGACCGAGGTCCTCAACCTCCACTGCCCTACTTTCCAGTGCCATCATCAAGCTGGATTGGAGTTGATTTTTCGCGCGCTGAAGCTCTATCTCTGGCACGCTTTGGTGTACCAACAGACTAATCTGGTGCACGAGATGGGGGAGAATTTGGGCGGGTGTATTACCCCGCTGTTTGGGAATGTCAGGTACAAAGGACGCCCATAGTCCAAAAAGTGATGAATCTGTGTAAATGTGGTGGAAGGATGCGCAATGATCTATCTGAGGGAAATGGTTGAGGATGTGCGTATATAATCGGGAATACATCCCCTTTCCAGGACCACCTAAGAAGGGTGAGAAGCGAATCACACAAGGAATGTGAGCCTTACCTGCTGAGAAGCTGCCCCCACCCCCAAGAAGCACTTGCATTGTCGCGAGTGTGTAGATATCGTCGTCATGAATACCAACACCCTCGAATGCGAGGTAGAGGTGGTCAAAGTCTGTCGTATTAGTCGGGATGTGCTTGACACCACCAACATAGTGCGACTGCGGGTTCAACAGAGGGGGCGCGTCCCTTGAAGCAGAGGTTGGGTATAGGTATGACGATGCCGCACGTGTTAGTGACTTGTATATTGATGGTGACGGAGGCGGCAGGAGATGAGGTGGCACGGTTTGAACGGCGGACGGCCGTGGAGAGAGGGAAGTAGGAGATAGCAAGGGTTTGAGCGTCGAAAAGTGCTTGTCGACAAGTTCAACCAATTGTTCATGTTGCATTCCAGCACCCGCTATGACCATACGCTCCGGACGGTACCAGTCCGAGATACAGTGACGGAGGAGGTCACTAGTGATGAGACTGATGCGGTCATCCGGACAGACTAACGGGTTCCCAAGGCCATTTCCGCCGTACGCTACTCCGTGGAGTATTTCTGGTAATATCATTTCTGGCTTGTTGCTGATTTCCCGAATTTCATACAGAGCAGCATCTTTCTGGATCTCCAGTTCCTCCGACAGAAAGGCAGGATTTAAGACAGTGTCAGATATCAGAGAGAGTGCCAGAGGGGTTGCCTGGTCAAAATGAGAGGACTGATACATGATGGATTCTCGGGAGGATGAACACATGATTTGACCCCCGAGTCGGTCCATCGCAGCAGCCATGTTGGCTTCAGAGCGAGAATGTGTTGACTACAAGTTTTGAGTGTTAGATACAGACAACCTTGTAGCAATGCAAGAGGCACCTTGAAGGCCATTCTGTCTAAGAAATGGCTTGCTCCCGATGTCGACGGAAGTTCATAGCGAGACCCAGCGTCGATATAAAGACCTACGGAAGAAAAATGACCAGGAGTAGACTCTGTAGCGACCCGAATCTTGTTGGGAAGTGTGGTTACTTGCAATGGCGGCAGCGATACTTGGGATAGCTGTCGTTGGTGCAGGCGCACCTTTCCATGGCGTATGACCGAACCTGCTGCTCTCTTCATGGGACTTTGACAAGTTCAAGTCAAAGAGCTTCTCACGGTGATGCACGTTCAGGAATTGCTCCTTTATGTAATGGCTTCGCATACAAAGTCAACGCAGGAAAAAAAAAGGAAGTAAAGGGTATGGCTCAGCCTTATGCTCTAATACAAGTGCTGAGCTATGCAGGAATTGTGTAGTACTGGATGTCATTCCACAAAGGAATGATTCGGAAAAAGAAGACCCCACCGTGGTTCGAACACGGGACCGCACGATCTGCAATCGTATGCTCTACCACTGAGCTATAGAGTCATTCGATCAAGCCCGTCAGCCAAAAGTCATGACCCTTTGGGAATGTCGGTACAATACTACAATCTATAATCGTCCGAGGTTACGTTGATTCTTCCCCCATTGTCCACTTAGCAAACTCCAGAACCTCTATTCCTCCCTCTTCACCTTCCTTTGTCATCCCACGTTCGCAACCCCACTTGCGCAAGGCGGTGCCTACAGTGATCTGTCCTCCGGTCGCCATGAATGGCTGATTGTACAACGATGTTTCGTCCGTTGTAGATTGGATAGAAAACGTCTCAAAACCGGTAATCTGACGAGCGACTGCACGCTCAATTCGTTCAACGTCCTGCACAAAGGTTTCCGATGCAAGATGATTCGCAAGATCGGAGGCTTTCAAGGCAAGCACAGCAAGTGTTCCAATACGACCGTGAGAGCCAGAGGATCCATGCGCGTACGAAGCTAGCCGTAAACCGAGGGTCCCAGAGTGACCTTGGAGAGGATTGTGAACCACAGCAACTGCCCGCTTCAGCAACACCTTTTCGCCGACTTTTGCAATTAGATCCTGAATGGAACTAGACACCGTAGAACGTGGTCGGAGATTCGAGTCTACTTGCGAGAGTAGAGGGGCGTCGTTAAGAGCATGCAGTGGGCAGGATTGGATGAAATTCGGTGAATGAACGTGTTCTGTGAGGAAGGCAGTGGTGTGTGCAATGTCGGCAGCAAGTTGGGTGAACAGTTCATTTCTTGCGACAAAATCAGTTTCGCAGTTCAGCTCGATCATGGCCGCCCGCAGTCCACCACCATTTAGCGTTGAGGATGACCTGCCGGAGGAGAGTACGCAAACACTAACGAGTCCCTCTCGTGCTTCACGTCCGGCGATCTTGGCAGCCTTTTGAGCGCCAGAAGTGGTTAGATCCTGCTGCAACCATTCCAGCGCTGCCTCCAAATTGTTCCCGCTTGCACCAAGCGCTTCCCGAGCCTTGGAAATTGGCACGTCCGTCAATTTTCGGAGCTGGGCAACCAGTTGTAACGCGGACTTGGAGCCAGTGGAATACATGAGGAATTTCGGCGTGCGACGCGTCAGCAGCGTTTTCTTGAATTCTTGCCGAGTAAAAGGCAGCAACATGGCGGCGCCGTCCAATATGAAAGCTTGAGCGAGGGGAAGAGTTTGGAGGCAGAGTAACACCGCTCACGTGACTCACAAATCTTTCCGGGGTTGCGAGAACGTTTGACCCAGTCATTCACCTCTTAAATGGACTTCGACTTCAAGGTTCCTTCCACCATCCCTCAAGACTTGCTCCTCATTCAAGACCTGATAGGAACCCTTCCCCCTCTCACGGTCGCTGCAAAGCATGTTCCGGATTCGCCAGATTCCAGCGATGATTCCATTGCCAGCACAGACGGTGAAGCAGAAAGTGAAGATGAGGTAGAGGCAGATCTTGTTCCTCGTGATGACGACAGCGGAATGTCGGAGTGAGCATGTCAATGAACACTTATCAAAAGGCATATTAACTCTAATTGTCAGAGTTGCATCAGATTCGACATCGCCTTCGGACTCGGAGTTAGACGCAAGTTCCTCCTCTGATTCGGAAGAGCGCCGTGAATACGTGGCGCCTCAGCGGAAAAGACCTATGAATGACGTTGAGGATGAAGAGTCAGGCGTGACGGGAGCTGCTATCTATCTGCAGACCAAGAATGAGATTGTCGACGCAAATATCATGGTTCCCACCATTTCCGAAGTCGAGCCCTGCGACACACTGGAGAAACTTGGGGAAATTGTGAGTATTGTCGGGGATGTTGTGATTGTGAGGGGTCTCCCCGTGGATCATGTGAATTCCTCGTCCGAGCGCGCTCTTGATACCGAGTCCTTGCTTGTATTTGAAGACCGGAAGGTTCTTGGATACGTGAGTCACTTCGCTTTCTGCACCAGTCTATGTCGACTCTCACCTGTGGTGCCAGATATACGAGACGTTCGGTCCAACGTCCCAACCACTCTATCAGGTCAAATTTAACCAACACTATCCGCTGGATACCGACAAAATTTGGTTGTCCCGTGAGGTATTCCATGTTCCACAAAGGAGTCACTTTGTGTTCGTAGACCATCTCAAAAAGTTACGTGGCAGCGATGCCAGTAATATCCATGACGAAGAGCCCGCAGATGACGAGATCGAATTTTCTGACGACGAGAAAGAGGCTGCCTTCAAGGCCCAACGCAAGAAGAGGTGAGCATGATAACAGTATTCTGGATTCTCGATAACACGTTGTTATAGGCGCGGACGTTCTGTATCATCTTCTAGACAATCTACCCCAGCACCTTCTCGGATCCATATCGACAATATGGTTCGAGACATATATCGTGGCTCCAACCCATATGATGCTCATGGCCCTTATGATGATGACTATCATGTCACAGGACCATCGCGACCACCACCCGTACCATATGACGACCCGTATGCTGACGTTCCCACTTCAGACGTTCGTATACACTCCATGGAACTAAATGGTGAATTCGGAGGAGAGCCCGATAGTGGTGGAGACGGTCCAAAGGCATCCCGCGGGCGTGTTTCCAGTCGGGGAACACGTGGAAGGGGAGTTCAGAATCGTCAGTTGTGGAGTACCTCGAGGCGAGGATACCACCACAACCTCGTCTCATCCCAACGAACATTCGACTTGGATTCGGATCAGTCGTTTCCAGCCGCCTCGCGGACGGTCAAACGTGCGACAGGGGATGGACAAATTGGGGATTTGCTTGCATCACATTCCCTAGGTCCAAATACTTTGCCTTCTCCTGAGACGAACAATGTTCAAGATTACCGACAACCCTTTATCCAGCCACACATCAATCCGAGATTCGCATCTATGTTTGGACTTGACTTGCCATCAACGTCCATGATTCCATGGGCTTCTCAGAATGCGCAGGGTCGCACGTTTACGCCACACCATTGGGTTGACACGTGGACCATGCATGGTAGCGCAGGTTCTGAAGGTGAAGGGGATACGTACAGACCGATGTAGTCCAGCATCCGCAGAACATCGAAATGGATTTATTGGCAAGCGGCCTCACTCTCAGAACCGCCCACGTTGACCAACATTAATGGCACGATTCACCAAGGAAATCTCCTGCACCAGTTTTTCCCTCGAACTTTGAAAGGCGTGTCTATTCTTGGGTTCGCTGTCCCATATAGGCATACTGCGTAGCCTGCAGGGCATATGGGCGACCTTTGAACCGAACGTGAAGCTGCTGTAAGTATATTGCATCATTCTTTGTGCAACCGAACTTGGGCAAAACCCAGACAAATTACCAGACCTGTGCCTGCGTCCACCAACATAAATACCCGTGTCATGTAGAGGCTTGCTATCTTGCTTATACTGATGTTGTCCTTTACCCTGTTAGCTCAACTTTTCGGGTTGTCGCGAGCGGACAGTAGTATCAGCTCTGGCTGTTCTACATCCGGTCCGGCCTCTTGTCAGGCTACACCGTCAAACACATGCTGCACCGAATACCCTGCCGTATGTTGTTCTCAACGTCTTGAACACACTGCTGACTCGCTTCATTCTATCGTAGGGTCTGTTGTTGCAATCTCAGGTATTCTCTCCCTAACCATACCCTTTTGGAACTGACTCTAATCCCGGTAGTTCTGGAAGTGCATTCGCTGGCAGGGATGCGCACATCGTGCACTCATCGATCGCCCCTACCAACAGCTGCGATGCCACATACTTGGAGATTCGAGAACTGTGACCTGTCACGTGACTACGATATCTCCCAGGTGCGCAACTTCTTTGACATACTTAGAAGGTGAGCGTTGAGGTGACCTCGTCCAGCTTCTTTGAGAACAGGGTGCTACTTCTACGCTGGAGTACATGAAGCAATACTGGTTGAACGACAATGGTAGCAACGGGGAACTTTGAAATGTACGCCGTGTTCCAACCATATGGGTGTCTCGCTGATTAGCAGTCTAGCATGAATAGTTGACTCATGGCACATGCTTTAGGTAGTAACTACATTGTCTTGCTCCCATATGATTTCTGAAATCGCGTTCCTGACAGCACGCTTGAGCCCTCCTGCCTCCCGTCCGGCAGTCCTCAGGGAGCCGAGGCGGGTTGCTGACAGACCGGAGATCGCGCACATGGCTGACTCCGTTCCGCGAAGGTTGTGACATACTGCCAGACAATTGTCAAACTGTTCCAGACTCTCCCTACGTACACATCGCTCGCGGACGCTCGTATTACGCCTTCCACGTCTCAAACCTATGCGTTGTCGGATATCCTTTCCGCGCTTCAGACGGGTTCGGGAGGCGTAAGTACATGTTTATAATGCGGAGCGCGTGTTTGAGATTTGTCTTGCTCCAGTATTCCCCTGTTGTCAGCTGCTCGAACGGTGGCTTGGACACAATTAGTTGGTACCCCAACCTGGAGGGATCAGCCATCGATGGCAAGTTTGTTCCTTATCGGTGGGTACAATCATTTCCCATTTTAGACCCTGCTGATGATCGCATAGACGCCCCTGGATCTGGTAGTAGCTCTTGTCCATCCACTGGCAGTGGTGTTCAGTCCCCCCCCAAATCAGGCTGAGTAACGTGTGATAGTCAGTTTCATGTATCTCAAGTGAACAGACCTGCAATCTCAACTTGTAATGCCAAAGTATTTCGTGTGTATGTGCAGCTGGCGTGCAGTCCTGAAAGATTCAATCCGCAACTAAGTCGGGATCTGTCTGATTTCGATGGCATTGACATGTCTCCTCCCATCAACCACCCGTGCCTTCATCTAGACGTTCTGGGCCAGACGTTTTCCATCAAAAAATATGTTTCAACCGATGAAATACCATCTGATGTTCTCCGTGGACTGAGTGTACCCAAGGCGACATCGGGGATCATCTCCATCACTCGAACGACAGAAGAGATTTCCATTGTCTGTGAGGCGGAAAAGGACGAAGGAGAGTGGAAATGCATCAAGATAGCGGGTCCGATGGAATTTGGTTCACACTTTCGCCTGGCAGCGTTTCCCTGTGTGTTGACTGGGCAATAGAATTGACAGGCGTGATTTGCGCCTTCACTTCACCTCTGAAGGATGCTGGAATCCCTGTTTTTGCGATTTCTACTTGGTGAGTGGCCTGCTCGCATCGCAATCACATCTCCACTACATGGGAGTCTAGGAATACCGACTATGTGTTGGTGCCCAAGGGGAGAATCATGGATGCGATCTATGCCCTGACGGCTGGTTGTTCGTCGAGGGTTCGTCCGTCCGTCCTTGATGCAGGGTGAACAACGGACTGGTCGACGTTTGGCGAAGACTTTTTTCTACTATGTAGTACTATAGTCGTCCCTAGCTAGTGGTTGCAGCGTAGTTTGAGTAGCCATGCTCGCGTCCACCGTGACAACTTGTACCAGACGCGATTTCCTCCACGACGACGAACCGCCCGCGCTGTGACCCACTGGCGCCAGCCGCCATCTTTGATCTTGACTTGAACCTCGGGCAACGTTCGCGTTCGTCGTCAGCGTTGTGGAAACGCGACCACTGGGAAGCGCCGGAGACGTCCATGGCGGACGCATCCCATCTAACAACTCCACACCCTCGCCAGAAGCGTGTGCTACCCACACGTTCTCGTCGCGGTGGCCCTGGGATAGGAAGCTGTGATGTGGACCTTATGATTTTGGACGCACAAAAACGTCGATGTTCGTGCTTCTGGTCTCCTTGTCGTTTGACGCTCATCCTTTACTGCAGTCGACAACGAGCCACTCATTCCTGCCGACACACCTTTCTTGCTGACAACGAATTCCGCGCTACTGCAGCCCACGTCAAAATCGGCGAGCTTTGGGCTCAATACTTTTGCCAATCAGCGTTACTTCGACCAGGCTGATGTTATGAAGGCCTATCGGGAGCAGCAGAACATTCAGACTCCCGAATTTTGCATATTGTCTGAGGATGCAACCGTCGGAGGGCGTTTCAGGCCTCGGTCATCAGGAGAGGTGCGTAACATCCAGGTTTGGTTATGGCGTGTGTAATCATGTTCGGTCCCGGGTATCTCTAGCAGGACATCGCAGACACCTCCGATGCGGCATACGAGAAGCGGCATCGAAAGTATGAGCTCTTTGAAAAGCGACAACGGCTGCGCGAGAAGGAGAAACTTAAACACGAGCAGTATAAGCTCAAAGAACGTATCGAACAGCTCAAGGTTATGGATGGCTCCGCGTTCCTTGGTTTGCCTGCTGCGTCATTCTCCCTACCGCCTCCAACAAACGAAGACAAGTCGGAAGTCAGTTTGTCTGACACCCAGACTCCAATTCACGATGAAGGGGAGAGGCGCCGACAAGAAATGCTTCAAGTCGCGTCCGCTCTGGAGGAACGCTACCGGACTCTTCTCCCTTCCGAGAAAAAGCTCGCAGATCTTAAATGCGCCAACAGATCTAATAGCATAAATCTGCAAGTTCCTGACATGTGTAGTCTGGGAGACTCCAACCCCACCGGAAGGGAGTTGCTCAGCCAAGTTTCGCCAAAGCCCAGTGTCCCGTCAATCATTCTAAAGATCAAGGTGCCGCAAACCCGTTACAGGGGAGTAAGCTCTCCCGAGGCTAATTCAAATTCTATCCACACTCCTTTGTCGCCTACGAAGCCATTCTCCAAGGTTTCGTCGGACACATTATCAGTGTCTTCTGACCGACCCTACAAACGATATCGGACATCACGTGTCGACGATGCAGAATCTCCTTGTTCCAGTGACACCCCTGAATACCACACAAAGTCCTCGCATTCGACTGCGCCAAAGGCCGAACCATGTGCACTCATGCAATGGGCCCTTCGCAATCAAGCTGCACCGAACGCGCGGAAAACGCAAAGACATGTGACTGCGTTCGGCACCAAAGTCCCACAAAGTTTAGAGGAGGTAAGGGACTTCGAGCTTCCGGATTGGATCCGGCAAGGTTCACCGACAATCATCAATGATGGTCCCAAAGATGTTAGTGTATATTCTGTACCATCACCCGAGCACCCGTCAGCGCCTACATTACACCCTGCGTAAATTTCCTCGCATCCGTAGTTTTCTCGTATTTTATGTTTATTTCAGTCTACCAATGGTGAAGGGAAGCACTGAGAAATGAAGGATCTAAATAACTATAAAGCACGATTTTCAACCAAATCAGAGTCAAGTGGTACATCAAGAGCCTGCTCACCCTGCTTGGTTATTGTTCCCCGAATCGCTTCCTCGATGATATCCAAAGCACCTGTTTGCGCATTCAAGGGTATGTGCTTGTTTCGGCCAAGAACCAAGCGAGCGTAGGTTATGGGGAACTGGTGCGGATCAGCGTATCCGTCCGGGATGTAGCTGGTGTAGTCGCCGCCCAGTTCTCTCCTGGTCTGGAGTCGCAATAAGGTAGCAGAACGAGCACTAGAGGGACCAAACAGTGCATTCAGGTTTGTCCTGGGCCTCATCTCATGCTGCTTCGGAGATTCAGACACCACGTGTTTCTTGCGGGGCTGCGATTTGAGGCCATGGGGTTGGCTCACACCATTGATGTCAAGTTCTCGAACATCTGTGAACCATTTCTCAGCTGCATGATCCCGTTTCTGCGCAGACCGAGCTGAGATGAAGGAAGTAGCTCGAGGGCGTGGTGTTCCGTGTACAGCGGCCGCAACTTCAACGTGTGCATTATGACTTTTTTGTTCTGTGTCGGGGTTGCGACGGATCCTTGACTGTGTTTTGTCACTCAAGCCTAGAGGGGAAAGACACGTTCAATGAGGATGAACCCAAATATATTCATTCGAGGCATACGCGATAGTATAGCAGAGGGCTTGCGCGCACTCTCGGCAATGCCAGAAGTCGTCGCCGTCGTTTTCATGGCTGCGGTTCTTGAACTCAGTATGAGGTGGAAGGGTATAACAGAACGTACACGGACGCCGGCCATCATTTGGGCTTTGGCTTAGTTGTGAAGCAAACCGTACTGAACGCCATGGACGCGTCGAAGGTATTGCACGGTGTTGCAGCATGGCGAGTGACAAAACTGCAAAATGGCCACTTTGGGACATGTCGCAACTCTCTTACTATGCATCCCTTCTTGGCCCGCCTCATCATTAGTTTCGTGCTGCTTTTAATACTCTTCCCCGTACTCACCTCACAGGTATTCATCATATGGCCTTGGTACGGTCGCGAATGGTCCGTCGAGCTCATCACGCTGCTGGTGCCATTCAAGTAAGCCGTTTCCCTGTCCGCTCGACTTGCGCATGACATGTCGTGCAGTGTACTAGCGCTCATGTTGCTGTGGAACTACTACCTATGCATATTCACTGACCCTGGTCTGGTGCCCAGTGGATGGGTCAGTTGATTGCTTGCCCTTTTCCAGTTGTCTGACACCAGGTCCAGGAGCCCGACTTTCTTGCTGGAGAGGGATACGAAGTCAAGAAGCTCACGGGTGGCCCCAGGTACTGTCGGACTTGTGAAAAATACAAACCACCAAGGTCGCATCATTGTAGACAGTGCAATCGGTTGGTCAACCCGTATCCATGAATTGGGCAATTCTGACTTATCCCATCTAGATGTGTGCTTCGGATGGGTTCGTGCTGCTTTATGGCTAATGTCCTACACTCCTTATTGCCTCGATTCAGATCACCACTGCCCTTGGGTGAACAATTGCATTGGTCACTTCAACTACGGTCATTTTCTTCGTTTCCTGTTCTACGTGGATGTCACATGCAGCTACCACCTTTCGATGGTAACGCGGAGGGTTATGGCTACAATGAGTAGGAGATTCTATGTGAGTCCTCCCACAATCAAGACTTCTCCCTGTTGATTCGGCCTAGGATGATCCATCTGCTTTCGAATTCTTCTGCATTATCACGAACTATGTATTTGTAGTACCGGTCATCCTTGCCGTCGGTGCTTTCAGGTCTGTTATCGTCGGCCGTAAGAACCTCAGGCTAACAGTGCATATGCAGTGTATACCACTTCTACAACTTGACAAGTAATACCACCACGATTGAAGGATGGGAGAAAGACAAGGCCGCTACACTTAAACGCAACGGCAAGATACGAGAGGTGGGTTGTTTTTATTTGAATGTGCTGCAACGCCTCATCCCACCGTCAGATCAAGTTTCCCTACGTACGTGCCTAGGATTTCCAGCACAAGGTCACTGACTTCTGGATAGGATTTAGGAGTCTGGGAGAACATGGTCTCTATCTTGGGTAGCAATCCACTTTCTTGGTGTTGTCCTACAGTCCCGCCAGGGACTGGCCTTGAGTTCCAATTTTCAATAGGAACTGGTGAGTGGAATGAAATTTCCGCATCGTACCGGGTACTGGGAAAAGGCATGGGACAGGAGCCTTGTATCTCCATCCTCGTCCTTGTCAGTATCCGCGGTGCCTTTTATCCCGTAATGAATTGCACGAACTGATACCCGTCTTGCCTGTTATCTTAGACCATGATGTTGAGAGATGGCCGCCAAGGGATCCGGCTCTAGATCACCAAAAACCCTTCAAGCTCCCTGATAGCCCCTGGACTTATGAAAACGGCGACTTCAACCCTGGGCTTCGCCCCTCCAACGCACGCCCGCGGCCTATCGACGAACGACCGTCTACTCGAGCTTACACATCTGCACTCCCACCCTACCATCCCGACTTTGACCACGATGATCACGATGACCACCCGCTCCAATCTCACCCTACAGAGAGTGACAGAGAT
Source organism: Hortiboletus campestris (assembly GCA_038090935.1). Classification (NCBI taxonomy): domain Eukaryota; kingdom Fungi; phylum Basidiomycota; class Agaricomycetes; order Boletales; family Boletaceae; genus Hortiboletus; species Hortiboletus campestris. The sequence goes on from JBBPNN010000381.1 coordinate 13,685, forward strand.
CCCGAAGATGAGTACCAGGGACTGAGAGTACGACGTGGGTCGGAAGGCTACGAAGTTCGTCCCATAAATAGAGAGGAGATGCTCAGGGAGTATATACAGAGCGAGGTCGAGAGGACGGGAAGATATCAGGTGTACCAGCCTGAGGATGAAGAGTACGCAGAGGATTATGAATCGGACTCTAGAGATGCCAAGAGTATTGTGGTATCTGACAGTGACAGACCGCTGGAGCTTAGGAACTGAGGTCTTTTTTCTCGTTTCTTTTCCTACCAACAGGATATTTATTGGACAGTGGAATCACTAGCGTCTTGGTAGAGTAAAAGTTACAATGAAAGATTAAGTAATAAGCGATTAGACACCTGCAGCGGAGGATTATAATGAGCAGAAGATATCCAATCAAGTAGTGGCCACTCTTTCCAGGTACACCTTCCAGACATGTCCGCCCTTCTCCCCCACTTCTAAGACGTTCGTACCGCTCTGCAATTCCATATCCCAAATCCCTTCCTGTTCGGGTTTCTCACCGGCGGGTTTGCCATTCAACACAACCTGAATGCTCTCACGTGATGGGGTGGGCGCCTTCGAAGTCTTCTTTCCTGCCGCGTCAGATTTCTTTGCCGTTACTATTTTAGCCTTGACCTTCGAGTTCTTGGGTGGGCGACCACGACCACGTTTCTTTGGTAACGGTTCTTCTTCCTCGTCTTCAAGATCATGGGCGTCTGCGTCTTCATCGCTACTATCTCGGTCCTCCTCTCCAATGAATTTGATTTCTGCAACAGACAGCGAGATCTCGCCATGGCTAAGTTTCATGGCCCATGACTTGACACCGTCACGATGGTCCAGCCAAAAGGATCTTCCCCGGGGTTTCACGGTGATGAAAACCTCCTTCAGGAGCCTGTGACCACTAAGTGATGGTGCAGGGGATCTCGAGACAGAGTGTGCGTTGCGAAGTTGATTGATTGGGGCTGCGGGTGCCGTGGGTTTAGGAGCGGCGTTGGCCTGGGATGCTGGGTGGTATGTTGCGTTGGGATAGTGCGTATATTGTGGAACGGATGAGTACTGAGGTTGTTGTTGGACGGCAACTTGAGAGGAAGGTGCATTAACTTTTGACGATGACACAGCTGCTGAATTGGCAGGTGTGGGAACAGGTGTTGGTACGCGCGAAGATTCAGTTGGAGCAAAAGTTGCCGAAACAGGGGTTGAAGTAGGAGTAGGCTTTAGCGCGAGAGGCTGAACCCCTGCTGCAGACGTGACGATTGGATTTGAGGTTGTTTTGGGCAAAGACTCCAGCGCCTGGACCGCAGTACTAGCACCGGGTAATCGGAACGTCAAAGAACTTGCGGCGTGGTCATGTATAGGCTTCGTACCCGAGCCATCTACTGACAACTGCGGAGTAGTCGTTGGGCCGGTCGACGCACCCGGAACTTTTAGCTTAATTTTGCCTGGCGTTTTGGCATACCTAGGGAGGGCATGTGGAGGTGGCAGATCAGACATGAGTTGGCGGAAGTAGTCCTGCGACGAGTGAGTTTCGTGACAGCACAACAAAAGGTCAACTAACCCGGAGGGTACTAGCATCCTCCCATATTTGGCTATGATCCTGGTTGAATTCGAGGGCGTTTGAGAACACTAGTTCGACCTCGTTGGCGAACTCCTCGGAAGTAATGTATTCCTTGCGTTTTAACCGTTTCTATGTTAAAGCTAAGTGAAACTTCGCATGAGTGTGCGATTGGGCATACGAAGATGTACTCGAGACACATGGGGCGTTTTATTTGCTTGTAGTATGACGGATAATCCTTCTTTGATGGCATCTCCATGAAAACGTTAGAAAGGACACGATGTCTGGAAGCATCGAACTAAGTGGAACTGAGGGAAGAAAGATACATGACTCACGTCTCCTCGTCTGTTTTCTCCACGAGCTTTTGAAGCCTTGATTTAAGTAGCCGGTTCATGTTCGGTGGCTTGTTCTTCTTCTTGTCATCATCACCCTCACCCTCGGCTTTCTCCTCGCCATTTTCGTCGTGGTCACTGATTTTCTTCACTTTCTTGCCTGTTAATTTGGTGTACTCTTTGTTGGTGAATTTCTGTAGGTATACAAGAAAAGTGAGTGAAGAGACAAGTAAATATCAGAAAGCACTGACGAGCAAGAACTTGGCGTCTAACCAGATTGGACTATCCTTCATGTTGTATCGTTTGGCGTTGGTAAAACACAATTCGAAGTCCTGCCGAACATCATCGAGGGAAGGATACTTGTCTTCATCGATTTTTTTCTTGATGTCGTCCAGGCAGATGGGATGTGTGATGACGTTGTAGTAGTCTGGATAATGGCGTTTGGAGGGTAGTCGCATAAAAGCTGGAGAACATATGTTGCCTCTAAAATGTGTTTTCAGCCATTTGTAGAACCGTCAGAAAAGAAAACGGGCAAGCTTAGCGGCGCGCAAGCATGGTTTGTAACGTACTCTTTATTGACTGCATCCTTGACCGTCTGCCACAACTTGGTTGCTTGGTCCTTCAGCACGCCTGCATCGATGTTGCTACCCTCGGTTCCCTGAATAATTGCATCGCCGCCGCTCGCGTCTGTTGTCGCGGATGGTTGAGCTGGTAGGACCGTTGCCTCCGAGGGCGCGGGGAGCTCTTTGCGTCGCTTCATCCGAGGGTTGTCCAGGTCAACTTCTCCAGCTAACCCCTCCAACTCTCTCTTCATCGTCATTCGAAAGGCACTGTTCTTTTGTCCCGGTGCTCTCAAGTGAATATTCCTGGCGTTGAAGGAGACGACGGCGAAATGCCCATTATCTTGAAAGCGCTCCAGCCACGCTGGGGCGCATGGTCACGTGACGGTTCTGGTCGTAAGTCAAGCTAGAGTCGAAGGGAGATCATCTAGTACTCTCCGATGCATACGAGCACAACGATGGACAGACTGTACTAGATTACCACTCCCAAGTCCCGCCTGTCCGCCGCACAGACCCTGTCTACAAAATCCCTCACTTGCCTAATAGCCTCCTCGTCAGTCTTCCAAATGCTCCATTCTCCCATCCCCATCCCCTCAGGTCTGTATGTAGAAAGACCATCTACCCATTTACCGCCGCTCAGGTGGATTTCAATTAGTCCGTGTGATAGGAGAGCTTTGCACAATACTGGAATGGTCGATATGTTGATCCCAGAGCCAGGGAGAATCCTTATAGACAAAGGGCCAGCAGAGTCGAACATCCATGTCAAGGCTTTGAGGGCTTCCGAAGAGCTTGCATGTCTACACTGACCACTTGCGGTGAAACGCTTTCAATCTCCAGGAGGCTGCGCTGCCTTGATGGATGACGTTACCTTGTCAATATCCTTGTGATTCCAGTCACCTTGGACAACGTTTTCCATGCTTTGATGCGTGAGTGAGTTGTTCAAGTGTCTTCCTTTAAAATATGAAGACGTACCACCCTCTAGGTCCCTGGCCATATCAAATGCGCGATGGAAACAAACTACATTCCAAAGATAGCCTCGAATGCTAGTATAGCAGAGCGACTCACCTTCTAGGGGTACTGCCGCTGCAACGAGTCTGTCTCAAAGTCGGTATCCACTTTGCAAAAAGAAGTCGACACCCACTCTCTGACCAGGTTTCCATCTACATCACCGGCGGCAGTGAGCGCGCCAAAAACGACGCCTTGGACACCATACTCCTTGAAAACAGAAATATCTTGAAGCATGACATTCACTTCTTTTTCGCTATACACGAAATCCCCTGTGCGGGGTCTGACCATAGTCTTGTCGTGATGGTTATCATTCGACTACGGAACTTAAAAGATATACGTACCATTATGGGAACATTCGGGACTGCCTTCTTTACAGATTGGAGTAATCCGATACTTGGCGTAGTTCCCCCCCCATAGCACAGATTACCACACAACTCAAGGCGGTCTGCTCCTCCCCGGACAGCACTGGAGATTCGACGGGTTAATCATATAACGAGATTGCGATAGACACCAACGCCACCGCCGATTCGACCGAATCCACGCATACTTCGATAATTAGCTTCGAAGGTTGCTGGTGAATTGTATCGACCATTTTCCCGCAGCGTAGCTTGGAGTCCATTGATCCATCAACTTTGGTGCGAAGCAAGTTATCTGATTCAGTCACTTCCGAGAATGGTAGTCTCCTCTTTGCGGGTGAAACGTGGTGAATGCAAGCGCTAGAGTACATCACTTCGTAATCGTTTAGGAATACAACAATACAGGTGTCCAGACAGTCCAGGGAATAGTAGTTCATAAATGTGATGTGCCTGCATCACGCCATCTCTTCGTAAAACTTGATCATCTTCCTCACATCCGGGCACAGAGCCAGTCGGACCCTTTCCGAGTCTCCAAAGATATTTGCTCCCTTTAACTCAGCCCACATACCAAAACTCCCATTGAAGGGGTGGGACGATGAACATAGATTCATTGCACTAAATGTGTGTGTTCGGATGACCCTAGACATATTGTCCTTCTGAATGCTCCATTTCAGCTTGTGCACCACCGGCAAGAGGGAACGGGAGACGGAGAGTATCGATGACTCGATATCCGGTAAGACGTGTAAGTAATGCAGAGATTTGAGCGCGGTGGGTGGGGACAGTCGAGTGCGGAGATAAGAAGACAGTAAGACCTTGGTATGTATCTGCTGAACGCGCAAGGTATTCTCGTATTGCTTTGCAGCCTGTGACGAAGCGTGAATATGACACGGAAGTAGCAAAGAAAAGTCCACGATACTTGCGTGAGGAGAGTAGAGGTAGGCACCCGTGCGCAGTCTCCGTTCGATCTGGAATCCGCGCATGACACCACGATGCACGAGTTCTGGAATAGTTGGTCTGAGGAGGATACCCTCTGGGCTCCTACCAAAGAGGGAGTGTTGAACACGCGAAGGAGCCACTACTCTCAAGCGAGTACGGTGGAGCACCGGATCAGCCGTCAACAAGGCTAGCGACTTGGAAACACGCGACAGCGCTGCAAGGTCCGGGATATCCAAGAATGAGACTAGGGGGCGAGTCAACCGACAGGTCATCGTCGCGAAAGCGACACGAGACGCACAGATGTGGAGCAGAATTTCTTGTGGCAAGGCGAGTAACATTTTTGGACACTTGACGACAGTCCGGCAATTGGTTCAGACAGGCTGCGATGCTGACTCAGCGCAAGTTCATGCTGGAGAGAGGCATTCCAAGTTTGGATTGTATGCTCTGCCACTACCACAAATCAAATCCACGAGGAGACATAAAAACTCCAGCGCATCTCCATCACAGGATATTGTGAGCTACTCTTAAGGAACACGAAGCATGGGAGAGCACTGCTTGTCCCTTCCAGTTGTTATGGCACATCGTATTCTAGAAAACGAGAAAGCTTGAACATACTCCCCGGGTCCCAGAGAAACGGAGGAAACACATGCAAGAAAACGAGTACCGTAGGCAGGATCAATCCGATGCTGTTCCGAAATGTAAAAAAAAACCCTGAATGGAATGTCACATCGTCGACGTCGTCTTCTCGACATTAACTCGGATACCCGACATTGCCCCGGCCTCACCACCATCGCTCACGCTACCGCGCCCCGTGGGTGATCCCATCTCGATCGAATTGTAGGCCGGGGCTGGGCTTGTGTGGTCAAGTGTGTGATCAAGTGAACCAAGGGTCCGAGAACTATCACCGGCAAATCCCATGCCAGATTCAAAATGCATTTCGTCCAGTTCGACGTCGGCCGCCTCGAGATCGGGTTGGATGCTTCCAACGGTGCTTAGCATGATATTTGAGGCGATAGTGGACCCGGGGCCGCGGTGGCGTATCCCAAGTCCCCCACGCCGCGGCTTCACATGGGGTGGACCATTGGTCGAAGTGGTCACCCCTGATTTGGTTGCGAACGCGCCGACACCTGTCCCCTCCGAGTGGGTAACTGTCTCCGCACCTCGTTCCCTCAGATCCAGAATCTGAAACGCGGTTAGCTCAGTGTCAGAATCTCCGCATCAACAGGCTCACAAGACGACAGGCAAGCAGTGGTGCCATCATGACACTAAGGGGGATATTCAGTGCAGAAATAACCTGACGCGGTCTAAATAACCATGCAGGTGAGCAAATCGGGAGGAAGGTAGTAGTGGGGCCATACTGAAGGTAGAAGATTCCGTTTATCTGTCGTAACCGGTCAGTTATCCTAGATCAGATACTGTCTGACCGAACTTACCAAGTTTGCGATAGAGATCAAGATGTAATAAAAGACACCTGGGGGAAATGTTACTGAATCTAACGACACGTGCTTATATGCGCTATTTACCCTCGTGAAGGAACGTCTGAATGAGCTTACTGTTTGCTCCTCCATTTCTGATACGAATGTGGAAAGCCTTCCAAACTGTCATGGCCGTGACGAGAGTATCGAACAAGAGCGGGGCAATCTTATTGAATACATAAGCACGCGAACGTTAGTGCCCTGGACGAGACGCACAAAAAATCCTGCACAAAGTCCGTTTAGCAGATACTCGGACGATGTTATTTCTCATACCGAGTAGGTGCGCTGAGTGTGGTTTCGATGCCGGGAAACAGGGACCCTTTCCGGAATCGTGATGTGAATGTATGGTTATTTCGTTAATCCTTCACTCACATATGGGGGAGTCACGAAGGCTAAAACTATGCTGAAGGTGAGTAATCAAGGGACGAACACGTATTTCGATTTCACTGACGTATCATTTGTGACGCGTCCACGTAGAGCTGGTATGCAACCACACCAGCTAGAGCACAAACGAGTGCCAGAAGAAGGTACACGTTGCGATTGAAAAAGGCATATGTACGAATGAGCAGAACGGCTGTAATTGTTTTCTTAGATCAGGATTTGAATATTTGGCAGAGCTAAAGACTGACACTCTGACCCGACTTGGTTCCACATTGCCAATGCGACTGGGATCTGTAGGAACGGGCGAAGATAAGTCTCAGCATGAGGGCTATGGTGACTGCTTACCTTGAAAATTTTTTCGCAAACCTCTTGGGTATGATTGGTGACGAAAGCATACAAAAGATATGGTACGACTACGATGACCCAATAGCTTATTGAAGGTATAAAATCGTTGAATGGGTGGTGCGACAAATTTCACGCACCGACAAAAGAGGTATGCAACTTTTACTGGCGTCCAGGTGGTCTTCCAGATCTGTGGACACCGTAAGTGAGATACAAAAAGGGGAAAGGAGACGACGTACGAAGCGCCATTCTCTGGGAAGGCTGATGATCCAGTCCCACACGACGACGGCGTCTGTTGGCCGTGAGGTGAGACCGGATCGACGTGCATGTATGCAGGAAATATGGACTTACACATGCCTAGGGGAAAATCAAGAGGGTCAATTGTTTGGTTGAGGAATGGGTGTTCGTTTGACTCACAGCAAAAATAAACCTGGGTGCTGGAAAAGGAGTGAGGGGAGCAGAGAGAGGCGTGTTGAAAAATACTTGCACGTAAATAAATTGCTGAGCGGTTTCAATCGTGTCCCCCATCGTGTTGAGGAAGGAATGGGGGAGGATGGGGAACGTTTGGATGGTGGGGGGAGGAAAGAAATAAGGTAGGGAGTGGCTGGGTTGGAAGCACGACGGCTTCTTGAGAAGCGGATGTCTGTCGCTCGACAGGCCGGACCAGACACAGCGACTCCCCCGATCTGAGTCTTACCAGCGGCGAATCACTCATCCCAACGGGTCATCCAACTTCCTCCATCAGTAGCATCCCGACACCCGTCATCCAGTGCGCACGGAAAACCGTGCATATAGATTCCCTGGTTCATCTGTCCCATGGAGGCATCACCGAATGTACGTTTCATGGCTTACACCGAGAAATCTAACAATGACAATCGACCGCTCCGCGATGCACCCAAAATCACGTGACTTCGTCATTCCCCAACACCGCTATGCGGGTGAATTTGAGACCATCAAAATTCGACCCACTTCATGGGCTTCGTCAATGGCTTCTGGTACACAAACACTGCGTCTTAGACGCCCGGACTCTTCAAAACCTACACCCTCCCGGCCCCCTAGACACACTGGTATCTTGCAGGACCAGCTTCGCAGGCATGCATTCTCGCACTTGGGTTGAGCCCTCTAACCATCTACCACTCAGGGCCGCTCGGAAACCATGGGTCCCAGATTTTCAGACTGCTGTCCGCATCTTGCTCCTTATCCGTGTTACGAGTGCTATGTACTCCAATATACAAGACTGCGACGAAGGTTAGCTTTCATTCAAATATCCAAAGCACACGCTGAATTACACAGTCTTCAACTTCTGGGAGCCTCTTCACTTCTCACAATACGGCCATGGATTTCAGACGTGGGAAGTAACCCCCACTTTCGCAATACGAAGCTGGGCCTATATCTTGCTCCACATGCCAGCGGCCCGATTGTCCTCCGTATTTGCGCTTGGAAAAGTAATGTTGGCAAGCTTCAAGTGCAGGCTGGAACTAACAAACTATTGTTCAGCGACCAGCTTTCTTCGCTGTGCGCATATTCCTCGCGGTTTTGTCCACAATCTGTGAAGTCAAATTATTCCGCACTGTCGTCGAAAAAATCAACGATAGAGTTGGTCGTTATCTGTTCTTCATCCTGCTATTCAATGCAGGCATGTGGAATGCTGCAGTTGGTACTTATCATTCCAATCACCTCACCTTGCCCCTCAATGCCCCGCAGCTTTTTTGCCTTCCTCTTTCGCCATGTATGCTACCACACTTGCCTTCGCGTTTGCGTTGGAGCCCTCTACCGTCAAAAATACAAGAAGGACGCTCTGTGCCACTATGTTGTTCGCTGCTGGAGCCATTGTAGGCTGGCCATTTTCACTTGCTCTCTCGCTCCCCTTCGTGTTTGAGGAGCTCTTTGTGCTTAGTGGCGATAAAGTTGATCCTGCCTCACGTGTCAACTGGATGCTTGCACGTTGGCGGTATCTTATTCTGGCCGGTCTTGCTTCTGCTCTCATTTTTGTAAGTTCTTCGGTCCACACATGGAAACCATTGTCGACGTTCTATTTTACGTCAGGTCCCTGTGGTCTGTATCGATAGTGTTGCATATGGGAAATGGACTATCGTCCCATGGAACATCGTCCGATACAACATCTTTGGTGGTTCCGAACGAGGCCCTGACTTGTACGGGACGTCACCTTGGTACTTCTACATCCAGAACCTCCTTCTCAACTTCAACATCCTTTTGGTACTTGCATTCGCATCGTTACCTTCCCTTGCGATCACATATCATATCGACCGCAAGCGTCTTGGGCTTACAAAACCAGGACCAAATGAAAGCTCGCCATTTACGATCCTCGCATTGCGGCTAGCTCCGTTGTACTTATGGGCTGCAATACTAACAGCACAAGCGCATAAAGAAGAGCGGTTTATGTTCCCGGCATATCCACTCATATGTTTCAATGCGGCTGTTACGATCTATCTACTGCGCGGATGGCTAGAAGTCATATATATCCGTGTAACGAAATCCCCATACAAGGTGGGATTATTCTATTGTTGGTTTATTTCACGCCGCTTATTTTCACCATCATTATTGTACCCTAATGACAGGCATCGAAGTCGATTATTTTCAGCTCGACCACTCTTTCCATCATCTTGGTCTCGGCACTGCTGTCCATCTCCCGTATTTTCGCGTTATGGCATTACTATCACGCACCGCTGTCTGTCTTCAGTCATCTCGAAGCATTCGAACTCCCTCGTCTTCTCAATGATACCGGTCTCCTACCACCTTTGCCCGCCGGCGTAGAGGAAAGTGACAGACCAAGTATCGACTTTACAGTTCTCACTCAGTTTGGTCTGAAGTTGTGCCTTGGAAAAGAATGGCATCGTTTCCCAGGACACTATTTGGTGCCTAATGGCGTATCCGTCGACTTTGTGAAAAGCGACTTCGAAGGATTACTTCCTGCTCATTTCAGGTCGGGGAACATGGAGAGTGAGCCATGGTGGGACAAGAAAGGTTCTAGGAACACCCCAACCGGCTTAAACGACCTTAACAATGAGGTTTACGAATACTATGTGCGGAGTCCTGTCCTTTTTGCCTGTGCTCTCTTGACCAACGTCTTGTAGGTTCCTGTGGAAACATGTGACTACCTTGTAGATGTTGATTTTCCTCGGCATCCAACTTCTTCAAGACATGAGCCCCGATATGCCGTCGACGAAGAGACATGGGAGCGTGTCGCATGTCTGCCTTTTCTTGACGCGTCACACTCGTCTCTGGCGACCAGGACATTGTGGGTACCTGGACGTTGGTGGCGGAGCAAAAATGAGTTTGGGGACTACTGCTTGCTCAAAAACAGAGAAAGAGTGAGCACGAAGGAACGTGATTTCATCACCCGTACATATGGGGGATAATAGTACGCCAAAGCAGAATACTTTCCATCTAATTGCGTAGAGGCTGACACGCTGACGGTCGGCTGGATTGGAATACTAGGCATTTATAGCAAGTGCGGCCTGAGCTCACAAGATATCCATGTTAAACGAACGGCCATCATGGTCTTCAGTTCTACCCACACACGGCTGACGCGTACCTCATCTGACTTGCGGATGCTCTCTGCCAACTTGCTTCTCCCATCTCCCATCTTGAAAGCCGATGACTTGCTGATTTCTTCGACCTCAGGGGAGATACCAATACTTCTGGAAGCGACGACACATGCTTGCGATTCCCCGCTCCCCACCCTTAGTGGGCTGCCCGGATTACGCGACGTTGCCAAGGAGCAGAAGTGGATTGATCAGCTTGACACAAGGGACCTGACGAGTCGCAGCGACGAAGTTTTGCTCGGGAATTGGATGTGCGAGGAATCAGGTGACATGTGCATCGCTGCGGAATTATCGAATCGACGCCACGCTGAGCTTCCGAGCGATTCCTGTCCTGCCAGAGCCGCCTCCGGCGAGCTGAAAAGCGCAACACATCCTGCGTACTACGATGTCCTTGGTGGCGACGTTGCACGCTCAAGCTTACTAGGCGATTGCTCGACGCCAATATTTGGCAAGTTCCAAGGATTACGGGATCCGCAGGCTTCCCATCCGAGTACCACGGAACACAGCGCCACAACTGCAGCGCCCAAAGAGGATCTCGATGATGATCAACTACTGACGATTGCCACGTTCCAAACGTACTCCACGTTACCAACACCAACTTTCGCGCCTCCTTCGCCATCACCATCGGCGGATGTGATCTCACCTTTATCCTCTCCAGCCAGTCAACAACGCCACCGCCGTCCACTCGAAAGAGCCAGAGCCGTCCGCTTCCCCGGTCGTCCAAGGTCTCCCCGATTGCAAGTCAACGAAGTCGAGTCAAATTTTGTGCGTAACGCACCACCTTCTCCCACGAAACACACACCATATCCTCGATGGCAGCTGATCGATTCCGCACCTACGATGCCCACTTATTCGTGCACGGCCAACACTTGTACATCCGGTGCGGTGCATCCGTTTATGAAGCACGTAGCGCTTCCAGAGGAACTCTCGTGGCTAAAGCACATGGTAATCGAGCTTTGGATTGATCAAGAAGGATTTAGGGCAGTTAGGTCGTGCATGCAACTAATGGGGTACTCGCCACGGACACGTTCGTTGCATCCTTACGAGTCCGCTGAGAACGCCGGGTCCGACGTCACCGCAGGGGTTGCCGAGTTCATGCCGACCAAGCGGGAAACATTTGCATTTCACTATGCGACACTGGACAGTCCGCCGACGCTGAGAATGGTATCGGTAGCAGGCGACGAATCTCGTGACCATATTTCCAGACAAGCAACCCTCAGCGTCAAGGCTAATGGCGTATACACTGTGCTCGGAACGGAAACTTTCATGTCGTCGATACTGAATAGCGATGCGCACGGATTGAAACTGCGCTGGAAATTCGACTACCTCGTCAGCGATCGCAAAGTGGATGGAACTGGGAAGACTCTCCCTGGGGAAAAAGCTTTGACGCCTTTGACGTTTTCCTGCTCGCCGTACCTATTCCATCCGTTGCAAGGGAAGAAAGCCGGACTGATGCATATTATGAAGAAGAATCTGGTACCGAAAATAGGGTCACAGAAGCTGGAGCCACCGACCTATGCATCAAGTTACAGCATACCACAAGCCTCGCGTTATTTCTCGATTTCGGGGTATGCTGCCACACACACCAGATCTCGCTCCGACGCGTCTGCTAAAAGCGGTCATTATTTACTGGCAAGGGCTCCGCTGGATACCCGAGTTGGAGGGACGACCATCCTCGGTACGAATCACATGCCACGCGCCCGTCGACGAAGAGCATCGTCCGCAGGGGAAAATAGCTTGACCTGTTGGAGAAAGGAACCCAGACAAGGTGGAATTGTCACGTTGAAAGAGGGGATGTTCATGCCTGGTCCCACTGTATTCCGATGACACGCGGCTTGGCTGGCTAGGCCGCTTTGATTGGCCTCGGATGCCTGATCAACACATCTCTATTCTGAACATCTCTGTGGCATACCGTGAAAGCTGAATGATGGAGCTAGAGTTGTATTAAGATTTGCATCCTCCATCAATTCCTGTATAGAATTTACTCCGTGCATGTCGATCGCTATCGTGACAAGGGAGAAAGAAAACACTTGTTTTCAGTGTAGAGAATGTATTTAGATACATGCGAGATATGATAAGATGGGCACGAGTAGTATGAAGCTAAATGGGCGAGAAAGGCCCGAAACAACGCCGCGCCAGGGAGAGCTGTCCGCGAGGGCTGGGCACCGAGCAGATGAAGCACTCGCCTGACGTGGAGCGAGCGACGGATGAGTGAGTTGCCAGAGGACGAGTGAGGTAGACGATATATGACCAGGTTGTGAGAGACTCAGGAGTTATCTTTCCATAACGGGGAATCAAGCCCTCTGTGTGTACCTTCGGACCTCCGCTGAGGTTCCGCACATAGCATTGCACACTTGGACCAACACGCAATATGTCCGTTACGCATGTAAAATCAGTGTCCCAGCTCAACGGCATATTATCAGATTCAAATAAGTTGACAGTCAGTGATAATTCGCTTTCGCGCGAGACCGTGGTTAACCCATCACACATAGGTCATTGACTTCCACGCAACCTGGTGATTCGTCTTGCCTATCTCAGATGGCTGGCAGCCTCTAATAGATGTCGACAAGGTGTGGTCCCTGTCATGCCATTGCACCAACGTTCGAGGCACTGGCAAAGCAGTATCCTAGTGTGAACTTTGTCAAGTGTGATGTAGACGCTGCGAAAGACGTGGCGTCCACGTACAGAGTCTCGGCGATGTGGGTAGTTTCATCCCTTGTGGTGTCATGCACCCCATATCTGACCTGTATCTCGTGGCTCTCAGGCCGACATTCGTTTTCCTGCAGGGTTCGAAACAGATTCACATGATTCGCGGCGCTGACAAGACGTACGTGTTGACTCTCTAGTCCTACTTCGAGCACTGGAAATCCGGTTCATAGGGGATTGCAAAATGCCGTGAAACAATTTGCGAACTCGTCGTCTGGCACTGGTGCCTTTTCCGGCCAAGGTCACACTCTTGGAGGATCACCATCCCCAGCAATTAACGGCCCAACGGCTACCGAAAGTGACCATTCAACGTCGGTTTGGTCGAGAGTGATCCATCGCTTAAGGTCCTTCTGGGCCCTTTAGCGGCGTATGTATTCTTTAAGTTCTGGTTGATGTAGTTGACGGCAGTCCGTGCTTCGTGATTTTTCATTTTACCCGATTGCTTTCACTCGTATGGCCCCCGACTATTTATTGTACCTGGAGTCTTATCTGAGTTGTATAGCTTATTCACAGACAATCCGAATGATCCACAGTATATATGATTCAGATACATTTGTATTACTGTGTCTGGAATTACCTTGTTTACAAGGTTTACAAGGTCACTGGGGGGGGACAATTGTGGCACCACTGTAACAAAATTTGAGGACGTGGGAAAATATTAAATAAGCGCATATTGCTTGACCTCCCAACTTCGACGCCAACTAATAGCATTAGGACTATGTAGGGTTGATCACGGGTTACACCTCACGCAAGATCGGATAAGTTCCAACAACTTAGTCAATACATAGTCATAAACAAATTCTACCTCAGAAAAACAATAAGTTTGCATTAAATATTCTACAACATCATTAGAAAATGTATTCAA
>JBBPNN010000382.1:0-27640 GCA_038090935.1 Hortiboletus campestris
ATGACAACGATTATAGGACTCCCCTCCATCATCGGAGAGGAAGGCCATGGCATTATCGACGGGTATCAAGCCGGGGTTCTCGTTGATGAAGGCTAAAAATACTTATTTTCCTGATGTGATAAAATTTAAGCTAGTGAACGTACCTTTGACATGGTGCCACAAAGTGGGGATAGTAGCAGGGTACTCAAATAACGAGATAGTGAACCCTATATTAGCGCAACATATATTGGGTAATTTTCTTATGAATGGGGAAGACCTCACCATAGACTTTCTGCTGATCTTGCATCAGCAAAAAAGGGTCATAGTCGACGTCGCAGAAAAATTTAACATCAGGTCTACACAAAACATGATCAATCCATGCGACGGACTCAGAAGACAACGCTTACTCCACCCTCCAGTAATATCTGTACTTCTGGAGGAGTTCTTGCCTGTAAAAGAACTACGAGAAGTCAGACATGTTTGATGAAATACTTTCATCACGAATACCCCTGAGTTAAAACGACACATATTTCGATAACTGTCAGTGTAAGGCGCTGTTAGAGCATCAAAACGATAGAAAATGCTTAACGCACGGCACACTTCCTAAAATTTATGGCGTGTTGGATCACATGCTACTGTAGTTTGGCGGTGTGCGCACCTCCGTAGATGACATTCTGCTTCACCATATCTTCACGAGCGGCGCTTGCCTTTTCTTCGTCAATTGAAGGAGGTTGTACCCAGTGTTCCTTAGGAATCAAACCAAACTCCACTTCAGCCTGAGTAAGTGCCGAAATGTACCTGGCCAACGATAAGCAAAATCCACAAGCTTAATAGATCTCATACTTCTTGAAGTCTTCTGTGAATGGTTCGTCATTGAGGAGGACGTAAGGGTAGTTGAATTTGCGATTGAATCTATCCTCGATTTGCTTCATACTGTTCATGATACCAACGAGGTCACTGTTTCGCACTAGCATTACAAACGTAGCGTTTGCCTTTCGATCGGGTGTGTAGACAGGGTCGGGAGGTTTGTAGTACTGGTCTGGCACAGTCTCCCTATATGGGGAGCTGGAACCCGAGATGTAACCTGTGAGGCGCGACACGGACGTGGCCTTCCCATAATCATCATGTGTGAAGCTGAGTATGTAGTGTAGTCCGACCTAGTTGTAGACTGGGTGAGATGACCGTTCACGAGAGTTCGCACAGCGTACTTACGATTATGCCGAGAGCGAGGAGGACATAACGCATAGGTGTCATCATCTTTGCGAACAGACCAATCCGTTGTGACGTGGCTCGGTGCAGTGCCAAGCGAGAGGGCTGTCGAAAGGCAAACAATTTTGTACAGACAGTCAACGAGATGAGAGTTGTTGCGCACTGCGCAGTCTGTGAGCTGGCATGCCTACGGTCACGTGCTAGTTCTCGAACAGGAGGGTTCGAACTGAGTGAACTCTGCTGTTCAAGATGACTACACCTGTTCGGGGTGGCGCAAAAAATACGCAAAGCTCAGAAAATTCAGAGCAGCCTCAAACAGCAGGATCGCGAGTTGTATATCGAAAAATCAGTCCAGACATGAAGCAACATGCATTAGAACTTCTTGCCAAGCTGGCTTTAGGTGTGTCGAGATGTAGCATCAATCGTTGGGCTGACAACTATGAGGAGCAGACTGTCGAGTTGATCCACCTTTCGTCCTTCGTGGACGACCCCATCGGATCACTTAACGCTGCAGTACTCCCCGAACTGCGTGACCTCGTTCATGAAACTCCCTCTTCGTTTCCAGGTTCCTTGACCTGGCTCATCTATCATGACCAGCTGATTTTGACAACCGCATTACACGACAATCTAGACATTGGATTACGGGTCAAGGTCCTAAGACGTACAGCTTCCCAGCGGGATGAAGTTTCACGCACGCAGTGCCACATGAAGATGCTCTCAACATACAGATCACCACCAACTTGTTTCTTGTTGACGAATCCAATAAAGATGTCGCATTGCCATCAGACAACCCGAACAATATATATATACATCACCACCTCGCCACCACCCGTTGGCATGCAAACGTAAACATAAACTCGTTTCCTGTGTTCATGTTCACTTTTGCACGCGAGCGCTGTTGTTCTATCCTGTCTTATTGGTATTAAATTAATACTGTCGTATTCTCGTCGACTTCCGTGACTTGTCGCCTGCCTTCTCTCCTTTTTGCATCGCGTTGTCCTGCTCTCAGGCGTTCAGCAGTGAGCACTGAGCACGTTTGTTAGTGCCATAGCATTGGTCGGCGCGTAACTCAGGCAGCGGTCTCGTGACTCTGAGGTATCACGTGCCGTCTGGACGGTCCCAGATCTGCATGAGATTTCAAGAGTTTGGAAACGGCGATCCCACTGTGGACTGTAGGTATGACAGATCTCTAGTCTCGAACCAGACATGTACATTTGTTAGGCCATTGAGTCACACAGGTATGTATACATATTGCGTAAATAGTATACAATTTTCCCTTTATAAATACCTTCAAGTCCCCGTCTTCAAACTGCCTGTAGGCAAATGCCAACAGCATTGAGTCACCTGCCAAGCAAAAGTCGATGTCTTTTCATTCTCTATCATGCCTGAAAACATGTTTCTCGGACACAGAACTATGATTTCTACACTAAGCGCATGAACTGTTGCAAGCACGAGTTTTGTGCAAAATCTATTAGTCCGATGGCATTAGCACCTGCTCGGTAGGAGAAACCATGATGACTATGTCATACCAAAGTTATCGTTAGGGTCACATGAACAATGCCCTTTTCTCCAATCCGATCCTTGCGGACAGTGTTGGAATGGACTGTGTCTGTAGCCAATGTCTTTGAAGAAGTGAATTTGGTCCTTGCCAGCGAACAATGACACAGCTATGCTGTGGACGGGTGCATCTCCCCAACGCTTATGGTGACTATGGTCAACCCCAGCGAACAAAAGGGGGCATGTACAAGGCCTCACCTCGTAGTAAAATCCTCCCTTTTCCTCCAAGAATTCGAAATACTTCATGTATGCCTCGCTTCTCCAGAAGTCCATGTCGGCTATCTCAAAGTTGCTCCAAACTACTTGATGTGGTGAGCATGCCGAGTCACGTCTAGACAGAACCCACTCACAATGACATAGATTATAAGTCTCGCCAGAATTATCGGATAAGAAATCCATGGAGTTATCGGGATGCAAGTACTGCGGGTTCTCTGTGGCGAATTCTATTCGGCGTCGGTCAACATTCATTGTGGCACCACGCATGCTTATGTCTCCGCACCTTGGATCGAACTCCATAAGGTTGGTATCGTTGGTTCCCAATCTGGCATAGATATCGTGAAGCCTGAAATAGGCGACACGTAAGTAGGGAGTATGGACTGATCAATGATCTGTTGGCACGTACCATAGACTTTGTTGTTATCCTCCATAAACAAAAACGGGTCATAATCGATATCACAAAAATATCTAACATCGGGCCTAGAGGATGTGTCAGAACAAGCCTGATGATGCATCCAGGAACCGTTTACTCTACTCTCCAATACCACTTGTAGCGTTGAAGTAGCTCGTGGCGAAAAAAGTACTGCGCAATACAAGGTCAGGAAATCGTCACACTGTCTTCACTGGGTTCTTACTCCAGAGTTGAAACGGCACATATTACGATACCTTACGGAGCAACGTATTAGACTGCATATGTCAAGTAGCTATAACCGCACTTACGACACACTGCCTGAAGGAATGTGCCTTGAGCGCGCTGTGCAATGTGCGACAAACAGATTGAACTGACCGCCGTATATGATGTTCTGCCTCACTAGCCTGTCACGGCCCTCTCGCGCGCGTTCTTCATCGATCCAGTCCGGCTGGAACCAGTGCTCGTGGGGGATCACACCAAAAGAAACAGGGGCGTCAGTCAACACGCGAACGCGTCTACTACTACGTCAGTACACTACGACATGCAATCCGCCATCTACCCACCTTTTGAACTCGGATGAGAATTCTACTTCGTTCAATAAAACCCAGGGGTAATTGAACTTGCGGTTGAATTTTGACTCCACTTGTTCCATGCTCTGAATGACGCCATTTAAATCGCTGTTTCGCGCGAGAATCAGGAGCGTTGCATTAGCGCGCTGGGTCTGCGGATTATCATCTGCGACTTTGGGATCAAGGAAATGGGCGGGAGGGGTTGAACCACTATCTTGCGGCGTCGACGATGGCGTCACAGTCTGAGAATGAGAGAAGGTATGGGATAGAGAATCGCCGACGCCAGGGTAGATGGCACTTTCTTCGTCTTGGACGTTCCATTGGATCGAGTGTTGCCTTAGAGTACCTGTCCCAGGTCCTGAGTCTAAGAGAAAGCACAGCCCGAACTCGGAGGAGGTTGGAACCTTGGGGTCAAATGCAACACAGAAAAACTCACTATAATGGTGACTGCGAGTAGTATGGATCGCTTGTGAGAGGTAGTCAATGGGAGGGTCATGTGGGGCGGAGTGCCGCGAGTGAAAGGCAATTCGCCAGGGCCTCTGGGCAGGGGATTATAAGGGGGTGTATTTTACGCCGCAGGAACGGGAGATGTACAGAAGAGGTCCCATATGGAGCGGATGAGACGTGCGTCACAGCTAGGGGGATGGGCCATATTCGGAAAATGCGCAGCAAGAGCGTCGCCGCCCATCTTGTGTGGGATGCAATGCGAGATGGCACTGCCGGTAACTGTCACGGCGTTGATTGACAGTGGTCCAATGTAACTACACCAGGCTGATAGACGCACTCTGGCTTCGGTCGAACTCTGGCTTCGGTTGACACCGGAACCGCCAACACGATCGGGTCGGTCACTAGACATCTGACTGAATTTGGCAGGTCTTGCCCACGGTCGATTTTTTGCAGTGATCAATTTTGCCGCGTCTGCATTGGAGTTCTTCATGGCGTCCTCTCCATTCCCTTCTGAAAAGCCCGGTCTTGATGACCCTTCGTCGTCGTTCTCTCATCCACCAAAACGGACCTCATACTTATCTGCCATTAACCCTCTAACCTCCCTTTATGGCCACTTTGCTGAGTGGCGAAAGTCATTGGACCTTCCAAACCCCGGCACGGTCGAGAACTTGCAGAAGGAAGTCAAATGTGTGCCTCCCGACTTTTCAACCTTTCCTTGACCTTAAACTTGTCGGCAGTGACCCACCTGACAAACTTCATGTTTGATGGTGCTAGGGCAGACCTATCCAAGAATCTTTCCATTAATCCCGCGTTTCAAATATCACATTCTTTCAACCTTGGCTCTCAGGTTGCGGCGCCATCGTACAATTTTGGTGCCGTATATGCAACAAACAGTGTAACGTGCCAACCTCTGTCAACCTCTCAAAATCTCCTCACGCGACTTCCAGGTATTGTTGCAAGGAAGCGTGGATCACGAGGGTAATGTGAACGCCAGGATGAACCAAGGCTGGTCAGAGACATGCATCACTAAGATGCAAGCGCAGGTGGGCTCCATTTTTCATCCTTGATTCATTTCCACATTTGTTCCCGTCACACAGCTCTCCCAACAGCCTGGACATAGTATGTTACAGCTGGAACAAGACTACCAAGGTCAAGACTACTCTCTTAACGTCAAATCTGTCAATCCATCACCGACCGACCTCACTGGGATATACATTGGAAGCTACTTCCAGTCCGTCACGAAGTGTCTGGCTCTTGGTTTTGAGACACTATATCAGCGACAGACACCAGAGCTGACTGAGTTCGCAACATCCTACCTTGCCAAGTTTACAGGTGCCAACAGGAACTGGATTGCTACCGCTCAATTACAACCCGCTGGTATCTTGCAGACGACGTACTGGCAGAAGCTGAGCGAGAAGGTGGAAGTAGCCGCAGATCTTCAGGTGATTGCGGGACCTCAGAGAAGAGACGCCATAGCGACTTTGGGTGCCAAGTACGACCTTCGAATGGCAACTTTCAGAGCACAATTGGACTCCACTGGCAAAGTGTCGGCTCTGCTCGAGCAACGTTTTGCCCCAACTTTCGCGTTCTTAGTCTCCGGTGAGATTGACCACTTCAAGGTGAATCGCTACATGGCTACCGTGATACCTGCGCTAACGATGTGGTTTAGAACGCTGCTAAAGTTGGTGTGGGTGTGATGATTGAGAGCTCGAATTTGACGCCAGAAGAGATGGGAATGGCTCCCCCGCCGTAGATATGAAGTAATTACATCTAGACTCATGTTATTAGGACATCAACACGGCCACCCTCATCAGCTATCTTTAGCGGTTAGCCACCGTGGGATATAGTGTTATGGTGTCTTGGCACATGGGTCTTGTACAGGTTGCTGCTCACCGGGTGCCATGACGCCGCTATTGCAAGTTTGCGACGTCAGTTGCGCCACAGACAATGATCACACTATCTTCAGCAAGCTTGACTTCGATGTCAACGAAGGTGATGTGATCATCTTACAAGGCAAGAGCGGGTCGGGGTACGTCACCGTGTAATTTGGCAGCGGACTCGCTCCTCTGACCCCTAAGTAGGAAAACCACTCTGTTGAGATGTATTTCTCATTTGAACATGTACAGTGGCCAAATTTTATATAGAGGGCGGTAGGTGCTCCTTTGTTCATAGGACTTGCCCGAAGCATGATGAGTTTGTCTCTAGTACCGCCAAGTCATTTGGTATGTCTTGGTACTGTGATATGATTGCGAGGCTTGGTGCTCACGGAGACTCCCAGGTGTGCCCTCTTTCAGGACGAAAGTGTTCTATGTCCCACAGAGACCCTCACTGCTGTCGGGGACCCCGCGAGACTTCCTCACAACAATCTCGTCTTTCAGCTCTCGCAGGGCTCCCAAATCTGTTGGTGACGGTAGCAGGCTGACATACCCAGTCGAGATCGCCAAAGCCTGGGGAATCGATGAGGAACTTTGGGACCGAGACTGGACCACTTTGAGCGGTGGGGAGTCGCAACGGATTGCACTCGCCACTGCACTCGGTTTAAATACCGCAGAAGTCCTGTTGCTGGATGGTCAGTGTCGGTACCTCGGGGCACATCTTGACCGCGTTTCTTATTTTCCTCAGAACCCACCTCTGCACTTGATCCTCACTCGACAGCGCTGGTTGAAGATTTCATTTCTAGCGAGTTGCGGTCTCCCGAGAGCGAGTTGAAAGCCATCTTGTGGATTACTCACTCAGAAGAGCAAGGGAGGAGGACTGGAACGAGGTTTTTACACATTTCCAATAACGGATGCGAGGAAACACGGCTTCTTGATCCATAAGATCTATTTATCCACTAGGATTTATTTCGACCTCCACACTTTGTTGAGTGGACTCTCAATATTTGTCATCAGTCGGTTTTGGGAACATATAGACTCGTAGGACGGTAAGCCAGTGATAGTCCCATAGCTCAGTGGTCAGAGCGTTGTACTTATGAGGTTACATTGAATGCAAGGGTCCCGAGTTCAATCCTCGGTGGGACTATAATTTTTGCCTTCCTCGTTTGAATGATGCGTCCTACAAGTCATCCTTCGGAATCTCACTATCGACCAAGTACTCCTGATATCTACAGCGTATTTGGGCATCGCGTCTTCATACCCCTGGTTGCTTATCTCACCTTTAATTAAATTCACCAGGCACGATGGGGGCTTTCACTGCTCAGCGCTCAGGCCTCAGTGAAATTTGACCGTTTCTCGATGCCTGCCGTTTGACGAATACAAATCTACGGAAATTATCCAAGGTCAGAAAATGTAGTTCGCAACGAATCGTCCTCTTTGACGATTGCCCACAAGCGGGTGACTCCTGTCCGTCGTTTCTCTCCCACGATACCTAATTGCCATGCTTCAACGGCAATTTCGAAGTACCCAACACTGAGGAAGCAGAGTGGTACTTCTACTACTTGTGACTGACCACTTTCCACGAGGCCCAGCACAATGTCTGTCAGGGAGCCTTGAAAAAGGACATGCTCTTCCGGACTCGTCGATAAGTCCAGCATCATTGCCAATGTCGATGCTGAGGTATGGTTAATATGGAGCAAAAATACGGGTTCGATCGACATACGGCCAGTGTTGGTGACCTTGACCACCATATTCACGACTGTGTTTGGAGCCACTATGAACTTTCCACAGGACAATTTGACAGCTGTCTCTTCAGGACAACATTGTACCAGTGACAAATCAATACGTGTTAGATCTGTCTTGAGGGCCTTGAGCATATGCATCGTCATGCGCTGTTGTCGCAAGGACAAATCTCCGTTGCGACTACCATTCGCCTGGGGGGAAGTCAGTAATGGGTCCCGCAGCTGGTGAACAATGCACAAGATTGACCTCTTTCCAACGACCGTGAATGATGTCCAGCAGTTCCTCACGGTACCAAAATAATTCCCTCTGAGCCTTGTCTTCCGCATCACTCAAAGTGGACTTGGAGACGACAAACTGGCGATCTGATAAAGTGGGAATGGGACGTGAAACGACTTCATCAGATAACCGGAACCTTCTAATTGGGAGGAGAATCCTGTTTGAAGGGGGATCCCGTTAGCCTAAGAGTATGGCGAAAAATCCATGGTTTGACTTGCCGGGATGTCGAGCCAGGTGGAACAACAGAGCGTGTTGTAGCATCCGGTGCATCTGCTTTGATGAGTGCGCTTCCTGGGAAGGGTGGAAATCCAATCCCACCTTGTTGAGTCCTGTCGAATGCAACCTCAAATGGCAAACCGTACGTGTTCCGTACCTCAATGGAGAATAGACACCATTCATGCGGGTCACGGTGCCTCTGGAGTAAGTCATCGTTGATATCACTGAATGCGTCCAAATGCATGACGCTCATGTCATGACATTCTAGCATGTGGTACACAGTGACGGTCATTGGATATGTCAGCTGTCTTGTATAAAAGGTCTCGTGTGTGGCTCCTGATTCATCATTCCGACGGACGTATGAATATGATACACGGACGGTGGCACTGGTGCTTGAGGGAATGCATGAGGAACTGCAAATGCAAGTTTAAAGTAAACACACCATTTAGCCTTTCCAAAGCACGCAACGGATACCACAAATTTTTGACCTGGGTCGATGACTTTGACCTCCTTGTCTCGGTTCCACGAAAAGGCTTGTTGATGAAAAAGGTCGTACTCGGTTTCGTATATCTCGAAAACGTCGAGCTGTCCCTCTGTTAATGCCTCTTGTGCAAAAGCAATTGTGGAATCTTCAAATGATAGCGTCAAGAAGTCAATTGGTAGAGCGGAGACATTTTCAAGCGTGAGTCGAATGGTAGACCTGGAAGCAGGAATCAGAAAAAGGGGACACCCCGGTATTTACCAACGTACTGTTCGCCATTGTAAAGCATTACTGCCGCGTGCGTCAGAGAAGTCCATCTCAGACGAAGTAACGGGAGCTCTGGGACAACTACGCACTCCAAGAATCGCGTTTTCGGCTTTGATGGTGATAAGAAATTGGTGAAACGTTTCCCTCCCTTATCCCACGGCCGTGAATCGAGTCCCGAGTACTTTGTCCGCCCGCTCTCGCATGTCATCATGCTCTGCCTTCGTGACTGGTACTCTTCCTCAGTCTCTGTGGACATTGGAAGGAAAAACGTCTTAGGCGCGCCATTAGGAGCATGGACAGTGCAGCCTTTGACGATCAGGACGCCTGGCTGTTTAGCGATTGCGGACACTGTAATAGCGTGGACGGAGTTTGCGGGAATTATGATCGACGAGATGATGTTGCATTCGACCTCGACACCCGATGTGCTGGAAGGAATCAGCTATGAAGAATAGGGATGCTCAAGATAAGAATATTTACATCAATGACACATTATGAAGTTCCAGCTCGAACACAAAGGGGTTCCGTAGAGTGATAACCAGCTCAGCAAGTTCATTCTGAACAATAATAGTTTTGCCCTATCATAAAATATATTTGGCTGCTCGGAGAAAAGGCGGACATTTAGCTCAACTTACTTGCGTGTTGACGGACTTTCGAGGGTTATATAAAAACAGGTCGTTGTCTGGGCCCGGTATGATGCTTATGGCACGAGGAGTGGAATCGCTTGTGGCCAACAGCGATAGCGACTTCTCAAAGGGAATGCGGTGCGAAGGGAGACTGGAAACTCCATTAGCTGTCTGAAAAATCGCCGAATACAAAAGGTACTCACGGTAGCACAGCGATGCTCTGGACAGGATGTCCAGCCCAGTACTCGATCATCGATGTATCACCACGCCGCCGTGTTATAACAAGCGCCCTTGAGGCTGCTTGGTACAAATGGCATTGGTCGTTAGTGGTAAGGATAGAATGCATGGTCCTCAGAGCAGATAAGGCAAAGCGAGCCACAGCCAGTTGATCTATTGGATCTGTAAGATTCAGTCGGTAGCAAAGATATTCACTAACCAGGAAGTGCCTCAGCAACCGCAATAGCTTCGCGCACGACTCCTACTTGGAGTTCCGGCCACCCAAATGAATTGTTCAGCGACTCTGCCAATGATAAAGCTTCGAAGGGAACGATATTCGAATCGACATTGCCCTCCTCCTCGGTGTTTAGCGGTGCAGCTACATTCACAGACTCCAGGTCGACGCCAAGAGCTTTGCACGCATACGTGAAAACTTTGAGTACACTTTGATTGCCTTGCAAATTCTCGTTTGGTCGAAAAGCCAAACTCCCATTGCTTGTGGAAGTATTGTCATCCCCATTCTGGAGGCCAGTAGTGTGAACGACCAAACCAGCACTCCCTACATCTGTCCTTCGAAGTTGATAATCTTCGTCACGACCACAGACAACCAAGTCCATGACGCAACTAATCACTTCTCGGAGGACGTACGCTTCCTTACGCCTGTATCCCAGGCAACTGTAGATACTTGCCATGAACTGCAAAACGACAAGACGTTCTCGGGGACCGAGATGCAATAGCCAGGGGCCATGTGCCTGTGAGACTGTGCCGGCGATTTGTGAACGAGTGATACCAGTGATGACACTGAAGCGTTCGAGGTTGACCCAAGAATTATCAGAGATAACTTTCTGCCAGTAAGATGTAGAGCCCGGTTGCAGCATCGATGCAAAAGCTAATGCTCCCCATCCTTTCGATGACCAAACACAGAATAGCAACGAGGTCTGTCGCAAAACAGCTGACGTGTAGACCAATGCTAGCAAGGAGTAATCTTGCATGGCATCTGACGGAACACTGGCCTTGAGGTATGTGGCAACAGCTTGTGAGAGTTGCTCGTTGATTTCCATCCAAGGGTCTTTCATATCACTGATCGATGCCTGCTGTAAAGAGGTATAACGCACAGTCATCGTCGGTAGGAGAGACTCACCAGTCCTTGGCCGGCGGCCCAAGAATCAAGAACGGAAATCACTGCCAAGCCTTCCATGGCTGACGCCTGCCAAATGGGGTCCATTCCGGTTTTAAACAGGTTCAGTGCTTCCTGGTACCTTCAAGCTTGTCATTCATGGAATGCCCAGATAAATGAGGTCCACAGACCAAATCCTGGCATCCTGTGTTCTCCCCGCTAACAGAAAGAAGTCTCCATAAACTTTAAAAAGCCTTGCGTGAGAAGAGGTTGTTCCCACTGCGCTGACACGTTTTTTAACTGGCGGTGGGCCCAATGCAGAATGACGTTGTGATCCAGCGGTCGACCCGTGAAGAACCCCAGGCCCAGGCGAGTTACGCACCACCCCGTTGTTCACTGGGGAGGATAGGTACGATGCAATGAGCTCCGACTGACTGGAATGAGTGGGGATGGATGCCTGGAGGAGGTGTGAGTTAGAGCCGAGAGCAAACGGCATTTCCGCAACCACAGGCAAGATTGGGAAGAGAATGGCATTCAAGTACTCATTCCCTAACGGAGTTTCCAATATATGAACCTGATAATGTGAGACGCGGACGTAGCATAAGCTCAACATCACACACCAAGCGTCCAAATTCGCCCAAGATCTGCGAACACAGATCAGCAAGTAATGTCCCGATGTACAGTTTCTTGTTTCCCATCGAATTTGGGATTATAGCAAGACCAGGAGGGTTTTCTCCAAGGCCAACGTTGGGTTCCTCGTCCTGAAAGGCGAAGCAAGTTTTGGCAAGCGGAAATGTCGAGGCTTCCGGAGAGATCTCAGCCAGTGTCATCTCAAACTGTTCCAAAGCGGACGACAGTGGATGAGAAGAAGAACAAGAAGCGATGCCGATGATACCCAAATTAAAGTGTGAGGGTCGGAAAAGGGACAACGGCGAGTGGGCATGCAGGCTAGGATGAGAAGAAAAACTCAGGTGGAGAAAGCCGCTCGATAGTGGGCTGGGCATAAAACGAGCTGAATTCGCAATCGTAAGGGTGCGCGACATTGGTTCAAGGTTAGCGCACCTCGTTCGTCTTTAGCATCTCCAGGTATATCACCTAGACGTATGGACTCGGACGTCCGTATCTCTGCGGCATAAGCATCGAATGTTTCCCTAGGGATCTGGCCAACTGGGAGGAGGAGGATCCGAACGTGGGCGAGAGACGCGAAAGCATAAGAGATCATGGATAAAATATTATAGCAATCAGGAAGCGTGTTCCTGTTTACGGTCCTTTGGAAATGATGTTCATGCAAGGTCCTTTAATTGAGGCCGTTTCGAGAGCGGGGATGTGTGCTGAGTGCCAGTGTGCGGTAAAGCATCAATATTGACCAAGGTTGACAGCCAACTTTGGACACAAACCTCACTGCACGCACCCGGTTCGCAAGCTGTAACGTACGATGGTGAGTTTGTTCAAAGTTGGTGGTATGGTTGCCAGAAAGCTGTCAAACAGGCCGTGAGTGACAAGGCGCTCGGAGGTTCTATGCTGCTCGTCGCGGCGTTCGTGTTTGTCTACTACACTACCTGGGCCCTCCTTCTCGTCAGTACTCCCTCGCCATCGTCCATCCGCAATTCTCATCTCATTTCCACAGCCGTTCTTCGACACATCGAGCCCCATACACAGTTACTTCCCCGCTCGTGAATGGGCCGTCCGGTTGCCAGCATTCTTGCTCGTGGTCGGACTCTCAGGAATTGGATGGTTCGTCGGGTCTACGATCATGAAGGAGAAAACTAAAAAGGCACAAAAAACCAATCGTCGCGCAGCTTGACGTGGCGAGCAAAGAGTTGCTATGATACTCTGCGACAATATTAATGTGATTCAATCATTGGCCCGGTTCGGTGAGGGAAATACATAGGCAGACATACCTTGGTTTGTGGTGATTGAGACTCCGTACCCGTTTTCGATCTACTATCAAGCCCGTCTTTGCGTGTACATAAGAAATACTACACTCTGGCTGTGGAAAGACGGGAAAACAGCGTTGGTGTCCACCTTGACCCTAGGGATGACTCAAAGACGAAGAACGTATTCATCTTCCCAGAAACTCAACCAGCAAACACTACTCGGGTTTCTTGGCTCATCACCTCCACCATCACCTTCCAATTTGCTTCTAAAGAGTCCCAGCTCTGGACCCTCGAAGCGAAAGAGGACGCGTAAAGTCTCCAGTTCCTCATCCAGCGATTCCGACAAAGTACAGGATGTGGATAGTGATGTCGGTGCAATACGCTTCGAGCCGGAGGTCGTTGAAATGAGCGACGAAGACCATTCCCCTCGTCGTCCGAAGAAAAGCAAGAGTCTTGTGGGCGCCCATGCCATTCCCATACGTACAACCAGTGACGAATCGCTGGAAGAAACGAACGTAGTACCACGACACCGAAAAGGGAAGAATAAGGTCGTTCTTGACTCCGAGGATGACACTCGGCCTCGCAAACGCAAGCTGATCAAGGGTGTAAGACCTCCGACCCCCGAGGAAGACGATGATATACTCGAGACAGAAAACCGTGAGTAGTTTGGTTGACAACTTCCAGTGACTATCCGTTGGTAAAATGTATCCCTAGAAGTGCTCGAAAGTCGTTTGCGTTCTCGAGGTAGGATGACTGCGTTTCAGAAGAACTTGGAAAAGCTGAAGAGTGAGTGCAGTGAACCCGGATATTGCGATGATTCAACTGACTGCCATCCAAAGTGCTTAAAGGAAAGAAACGCGGCAAAAGAGTGCTCGAATCTTCTTCTGAAGCTGAACGATCAGAAAGTCCAGCAGGGGCCCCATTCAAGGGTGCTAAGCCGCATCGCAGCGGGGAGTCGGATGCCTCAGATGACGAAACAGATAGCAATCAAGAGGACGAGGATTTTATCGTCGACGACGATGCACTTGGTGTTCCCGCGGCGCAACTTCCTCTCGCATTCAGTCTGAGCACTCATCAAGACCTGACACACCATTTCAAGATTGTCTGTCAACTTTTTGTTCATATGGCTGTACGACCCTTGGCTGACAGACGCCCATTTCTCGAACGTGCTCTCAAAGGTCTGACTGTTCGGAATTCACCTAAGAGCAAATGATTTACCATGACTCATCAGAGGAGGAATATCTTTCTGTACCACTACAAGTAACTCGCCGCAAGTTGAGTGGGATGCGCGATTCGCTCGTGGCATCATCCGTGTGGAGACCAGACTTCAAGAAGGCCCTGGAAACATATCCGAAGTTTACCCTGGTTCTATTAAACTTTGCGATACCCCAATGTGATGCATGCCATCTTGGTGGCAGGTTGTCTACGAGACTGGGGCGACTGAGTGGAAAGCCTTATGATGACTATGATTTCGAGGTATTGTCGTGCACATCGCTCCCAGACGCTTGCTGATGAGGATGTACAGGATGTATCTGACGAGTCAGACGAGAACTCGGAAGATGAAGACGAGGACGAGGACAGCGATGCAGATGGAGAACGAGACGTCAAGGAAGAGTTCCACCTCGGTCGATTTTGCGCTGCGCGCACTCAAGTATATCATAAATTCAGTCACTGGGAGGTTCGTCCAATCATGCAGAATACTTGTATATGACGGTGATGCCACGTAGTATTCGCTCTACAAGTCTTTGCAACGGGAAATCGTGGAGGCTCAAGACGAGACTCGCCGCTTTATCAAGGTTGCGTATATCGGTGGTATCAGACCTCCGCGCGATCTTCACGATGCGGATAGTGTCATGGAATGGCTTGATGAGCGCGGTATCATTGATATGGAGTGGCAGAAAGTGCGGCAGATGATGGATAGTGCACGGAATTTAGAGAGGGGCGAGATAGATGGTGCTAGTATACTGTAACGTACAGAAAGTGGCAACCAGTCGCATGTCTTACTCGCACTACCAGCATAACGCTACAGGGACATCCTATCCTTACGCTGCCTACCATCCCGGAACACCTGGCGCGTATCAACCTCAGGGTTATGCAGCAGCCTACCAAAGCGCGTACACCTCTGGTGTAACTGGCTATGGCGCATGGCCGTACCCCTACAGCTACATCCCCCAGCAACAGGCCCAAGCCACGTCTCAGGTAGCAAGATCAGCCGTACAGACTCCCCTTGGTCCCGCAACAGCAACTGCTACCCCATCAGCTGCCCCCACTCCAAGACCGACCACCTTCTCTTCTTACACCCCGACGTATGTACGTGAGACAGGCGCCACTCTGGGTACAACCACAGGTGTCGCTGGGCGAGGCCGCAAGCATGCCAACTTCAAGGGACTTTTTACGAAAGAACGTCAGTTTGTCCACGACTTTCAAAAGTGCTTCACCGTTTGATCGTGCTAGCACTCAGTTAAAAACCTAATGTATGGTTTTGGAGATGACAGGAACCCGGCGACCGACACCGTGAATGTGATGGAAGAGATCCTGGTCGAGTTTATTGTCGATGTTGTACGTTCTTTTTGCTGGATGCCCAACCATTTTGTAACTCCCTCGCGAGACAGTGCCAAACGGCAGGAGGACCACAACGGAAGACCCGACTATCCATAGAAGACCTGCGGCGGGCTTTATCACGGCCGGCAGATGCCAAAAAACTTGCTCGAATGGAAGAACTGCTATTTATGCAAGAGGATATCAAACGCGCCCGCGCGCAGTTCGAGGAATCAGACATGAATCATCCAAGAGATTTTTGAATGTATCATTGGCACCCCCTCATTTTGTTTCATTTCCCGACCGTCATCCGTTATATCACAAGCCATGGCAATACTCTGAATATCATCCAAAGTGACCGTCAACGAATTTGGACCTCGTAATGTAGCTCCAGGTGGAATTGGTGGGTAAGGGTGCCATGCATGATTAATTCGTCGAAACGAACGTTGGCATCCAAGGAGTAGGATGAGTCGGGGACGAGACTATTCTTCCATGGCATCCTCATCCTCTTTGGCATCAGCAGCATCCGGCGCTTCTGCATCGCCTGCATCGTTGGCACCTCGTTGTGCGTTCCGTCCTTGTACACCTATTCGCTGGATTGAGGGATGGCGAGCTGGGATGCCAGGAGATGCTTACCTCCGCTCTGAGCGAGTGGTTTTGCATACTGCGTCAGCCAATCTTCTGATTCCCAGACTAGCGGTAGACGGTGACTATTTGCTGGTAGGCTCTGAGAAGTAAATACTTACCCGCTCTGTTTCCGGCACCTGGTTGTATGGCGGCCTTGATTGGCCTAGCGACGTTTACTTTGATAACCCGTCCACGGAGTTCATTTAGGTCCATGTTGTCAATCGCGTCTTGGGCATCTGCAGGAGAGGCATATGTGACGAAGGCAAAGCCGCGATGTTTGGGCTCTAGATGGGGCATCAGAACGCTGGCCAGACGGACTGGAGGCTGGGGTGTACCTGAGTCTGAGGTGGGGTTCGTTACGGCTGGTGGCAGCTGTACTTCGACAATGTCTCCTGTGGACGCGCTGGGACGGTTGTTGGGCTAGGAGGAATAAGTTACCCACCGAACGTAGAGAAAGACTCGTAGAGGATAGTTTCGTCCACGTCGTCGCCCAATCCGCCGACGAAGATGGTCTTTTTGCCTTTTGTGCCCTCTTCCATGGTAGTGACTAACTGGGCATGTTTATCTCAGACATGCTTCCCCATATTGGCTTTTTCTTCCCCAGCATCATGAAACCGCCTCCGCCA
Source organism: Hortiboletus campestris (assembly GCA_038090935.1). Lineage (NCBI taxonomy): Eukaryota > Fungi > Basidiomycota > Agaricomycetes > Boletales > Boletaceae > Hortiboletus > Hortiboletus campestris. Next base: position 16,871 of record JBBPNN010000382.1, read on the forward strand.
GCTTGAGAATGAACGTCCCAAGTAGGTGGCCATGTTCCAATCTGCCTTCCAAGTCGCATATGGCCTTTTTTACCCTTGGCACGTCTTGTGGGTATTTTACGCGGCAGTAATACCTACAGGCCCTCGAAATACCTTGTCTCCCCGTCATGCCTCCGTCCATCGAGTGGGAATGCGAGTCTATAGGTTCTTCTTCCTCTTCCTCATCAAATTCGTCCCTTGATGACGACCAAGTCAACGCTCGCCTCTCTCCCCACTGGTCAGAGTACCGTGATCTCATCTTGTCCAATGGCTATCGGCTTGATACTGTACGAGATGTCAGGGAACATTATCGGCGACACGGAGTAGACAGCGAGACGCGTGTCATTCACTTCTCTGTATATTTTCCCGATCCCACAATGTCCGACGACACTGCTCTGTGCAAGGATCCCGGCCTGGTTTGGCACTATCCCTTCCCCCCTCTCATGATCCCCTAACCCTTATTAGCCAGAAAATCTCTTCCGAGCGACCTGCTGCATGACCGGCATGAAGTTAATGGTCAAGGCCGTCAATCGGTTGAGTAGGGAAGTTCAAAATGTGCGACACTTGTCTTCCTCTCGCCTGCGGCATGATCCCATGAATCACTGTATACGTGTGTTCGTTCATTTGTGTCCATTATCCTTGTCATGACGTACAGACTACAGCTGTCCTTGATGTAATCGACGTGCCCACCAATGGTGTCTGTTTTATTGTGATGGAGGAGTGGTCTTCCCATTTATTGCCCGAGATACCCTGCAAGCTACGAGACTTTCTATCGACAATTCATCAATGCATAGAAGTAACAATGTCTCTTGAATTTCTTGTTTCTTTGTTACTGACGCTCTTTTTTCCTAAAGCACGTCTCTTTTATGCACCGGAATCGCATGGTGCACATGGATATATCTCTACATAATTTTCTCACCGATTATCGTGGCAGGTGTGCCTGCATTGATTACGAACTCAGCCGGAGAGTCGACGATTTGGTTGCTCCCGGAACTTACTGGCCAAAAGGGACAGAGGTTCCGCCCGAGCTCGAGCGTGGTCAAGCACGCAATCCTTACATGGTCGACGTATGGGCCCTAGCAATTCTTATCCTCAGGGCATGCAAGGTATGAATGATCTAATTGTTCTTTGTCTTACAGCCTGCTAAGCTCCGCGCTAGATCGCCAATCTTTACATCCCTGAGCTTCTGCACCTTACAAGGCCAATGCTTAATTATAACCCAGACAAGCGTCCACCTGCGGCTGCTGTGTTGCGAGAATTTAAACGGCTAGTACTTTTGTTTGGGGAGGAACGTCTTAACCAGCTTTGCTGACCCAAAACTGGGACCGTACAATCCATTCTCAACGAACTAGAGATGAGAATGGGACACTGTCAGATCACAGGTCACGATGCATCACCAGTACTAGCAGTCACGACTGCGCCTTCCTCCACTCTCCGACGTTTCCGCTCTAGATACCGGGTCTTTGCATCTTGTACATCTGTATCCGTGTTCCTTTTGGCAACGATCCTCTGTCTACTTTCTTCCTCATCTCTCTCTCGCTGCTCTTGTTGCCGTTCGCGTTCTTCTTCCATCTGTTGACGCATTTCTGCTGTCCTTCTTGCGATAATTTCTCTGCGGCTCGCCGCAGTCCCAGCAGCGCGATGAATATGGGGCTCAGTTGTGTCCTCCGATTTTTTGGTGGTCATTTGCAACCCAACGCGACGTGTGTTGGGAGCCGAAAGGTTCAAACCGGCTGACAACAGTTCTCGTTTGTCGACGATCTGGTTATCATCGTTTAGTTCGACAGCCTTTCCTTGCTCACGTGCAAGTCGAGCTAGTTCTACGTCGGACATTGGCGTAAAGTCTGCTGGCTTAGTGATGGTCAGGGAAGGACCTTGGGGCCCGATAAGAGGCTTGTGTTCCGTGACTGCCGCGACGGCTTCTTCATGTTTCTGTTCAGAGTCTTCCAGTAGTTTGCGGTAGAAATGTGCCATCCCAGTCGTCGCTCCTTTTTGCTTCTTCTTTTCAGCCTCTAGCAACACGTGTTCATTATGGTCACGTATGAGAGACAAGACGAACCTTCTCTCTCCCTCTCTTCTTCCTCAGCCTTTCGGACTTCGGCCATCTGGTCCTTGTATGCTTGGGTGACGAAGGCCTCCTTGTCTGCGAACTCATCCCCTTCCAGCTCCCGCTCCCGCTGAAGCATCTTCTCCTCAGCTCTGAGACGATCTAATCGGCGAGTAGCAGCAGAAGTTAACAGACCCTGTATATATTTGGGCTGACGCTGCATGAGAACGCCTGATCAAAGACGAGGTAATATGCACCCACTTTGCGCTGCTTTGCTTCCGCTTCTTTAGCCTCCTTCTGTCTCTGCTTTGCTTCCTGCATCCTGTCCCAGACTTCGTCATACTCGTATACCGTAGCATCGATCTTCATTTCCTGCTCCATGCGCTTCTGCGCTGCATTTGAAGACGCTAGCACAAGGGTATCTTTACTACTCGAAGCAACTGGAACAACATTTTGAGCATCTTCATCGTCTAGTGGTGAAAACGCGGCAGGCTTGGCGAGGGGGGGGGCGGCACCGAGTGGCTTTCTGTTCTTGCTGGAAAGAGAGAAGGAAACCTTCATGACATTCGGTGTTATGTAATCCAATTCCTGCTCACGAACGACTCGCGAGCATGGCTCAAAATCCTTTCGACAGAAGGCGTATAAATGGCCCAGAAGTAAGTTTTCCGCCAGCTTTTGAACCCGGTCAGGAGCGTTCCGCGATTTGGAAAGTGCGATGCGGTCGACAATCAACAGACATACGCCCAATCTGTAGGACGTGCACATATTATGCCACTTAAGCTGATCCGTCCTCTCAAGTTTTGCAGCCTGGGTTAATCAGTCAAGCAAATGGCTCGGCTTACATCGAGACCGAGAAGACCAAGCTAGCATGTGCTGTGTGAGCCTTTCTCGCCGTGGACACGGTCACACGATGAGTCTAACAGCGTTTTCAACTTTTGACAGGTATGGTCCAAGGCAGTCCAAGTCTATCACGTACAATGAAAAGGGTAAATTGAATATCGAGGTTAAATTTGCGCCATTCTCGTGTACCCGCCGCCGATCACCGCTTCATGTGAGCGCTTTCGCGCCTTCCGACGATTTCGATCGGACTGAGCAGAATCTCTATCGAAGGATGCTGAAGACAGATCCATTGCTGTTGCGATCCATCAATCAATCGCGTCATCCGTTTGCTTGGAACTATTCCCAAAGTCGACCATAGATGTATTCATCACGATCATCGAAAATGACGGCATTGAAGGATGCGTAGCATCTGGTTCGATAGCAGCGAGCACTGCGCTTGCAGATGCAGGTATCGAGATGTTTGGGCTTGTCGCGTCCTGTTCTGCGGTAAGGGAATTATCGAATGGTCAGCAACTTGAACTTGAGGATCTCCAGGCGGTACTGGGGGACGAAATCCGACTAGATCCCACTGAAGAAGAAACGAATACATCAGACGGGGTTGTCGTAGTCGCGTGCATGCCTGCGCTCTCTTCCATCACGAATGTTTGGCAATCGGGTCGAATTACCAGTGAGGTTACTCTCAGGGCGAGTATCGTTCCATTGTCATGCATTTCAGCACCTCACCCCCCCTCTACCAGTGTATGGAAATGTGCCAAGATCGGTGTATAGATATTCACTCCGTGATTGCCCAATCGTTGTCAAGCATACATAAAGTTCCTTAGTTTTATTCATTCGCATTGCTACATCAAGTTCAGCTTGCGCTTCTATTTCCAATGATGATGTTACAAGATGGTATGCAACGCGGGAAGCAATAGATGTTTTGTCTGGTGCACATAAATAACAGAATCTTGCATGTGACGCTGGTGGGTTTCAGGTTTTGAGTTTCGAGCAACTGATCTCACGACGGTGTAGAAACCACAATCAATTTGTGATGAGTGCTCGATTAGTTTTTGCCGATGCTCATATGCTCAGCGTTCGATACTCTGACGTCATTGTTCATATAGGTCGTCATGAAGTCTTGCTATCTTTTTCATTAATGAACCATAAACTCCGCAAATCAGCTGCATCGCTCCAAGCCAGCACCGCGAGCGTGTCTATTGTGAAATAGCTTCAGTATAAAGCCACTCGTGGTGCTCCTGAGACTAACCATTTCGCCCTGGTAGCGGCAATATGCGACCGATCTGACACTCACATCCTGCTTCATATTCACCCGTCAGATGGTTTGCGAGTCGGGTGCTAATAGAGACGACGACACCACCGCCAACAGGATACAGATAATGATACATGGCGTTTTGAAAGCCTTCACCATGACTAATTCTTTTGTTCATAACCAAGGACAGCATGAAAGGTTACACTAGATTGTCAAATATTATAAGTTACTGCTGGATTCGGTCGCGGTGACAACACTGGTTGTAGTATGAAGTTTAGGCAGTAGGTATCGCGTCAAGGCGGGATATCGACGGTACTATACGCCGTTGAGTGGCTCCTCAAGCGATAGTACATGGTCAACTCAGAAGACTGTCTCCAGAAGTATTGTCGCACTGCAGCAAGGGTCATGTCGAGCGAAAGTGCCGTATCATTGCAGAGGATTTCATATGTTTCCTCTGCTCGCGTCCGGAAGTTCTTTGTGCTCGGAGAACCAGGCATGGACGTGTTGTCACAGGAGGAAGATGTGGAGTTGGTTGTACTGGATAGCTTCTCTAATTTTTCCTGCACCTGGAATGCGATGAGCTCGAGTCGATTCTCGGAATATGGCTACACACATGATGAGTCAGTTTCCGTACTCGAAGAAATTTGCTTGCGGTCAACTTCGATTGAGCGCTAAAGATAGTCAATGAAAAGCATGAAGCATAGTCGGCGCGCGACGTAACATACACATTCAAAAGCTCGGGTAGTTGTTCGCCATCAGGATCCGGGCTCGGCCAGGGTAGTAGAACGAAACTGATTTTACTCGCAGGTGGAACAGCAGCCTTGTTAAGAAGGACATATTCAAGCAACCAAAGTGGCATGCTTTCTTCGAGGGCATATATGTCAGCCCAGGTGGTCGAGACACTGCCTCGATACACAGTTTTCCAGCCAGGATATGATTCGTCTGACATCATCACCATCATGTTGGGTGGAAGTGAGAGAGTTGGAGCTTCAGTTGATGAGGGTGGAGACAGGGGAGTTGACAGTAGGACTTGAGAGGGTGTCCTTGTACAGCCAGGCTCGTCCTAAAAAATGTCAGGCAAACAAATTGAAGCAATAATCCGAATGAATCGCACCTCAAGAACGGTTAGAGTGTCCACAACATTGCTTGCGACCGGGGAACTTGGGATAGTGTCGTTTACTGTTCTTCGACCTGGTCCCTTTCCGAGGCTCTTGAGACGACCCATGAAGCCACCACCCGGCGTGATTGGGGTAATCGGTCCAGAGAAGTCACTGACATGACGCGGAGGACTCCCAGGACCTCCCCAGCCCAAAAAATCGCCATCCGATAGAGCAGTACTCGCAGTCGAGGGTCGACCAGCACGAGCAGAAAAATAATCATGCTCGCGGCTTGCGCCTGGTGGTGGCATATCGAGCCCATGAGTTCGAATTGGACGAGGCATGGGTGGCTTATCGAACGAAGGTGATTGGGGGGTGCTGCTCGAGGGCTGGACGGTTTTCAAGGGTATCATTGGGGTGAGTAAGGGAAAAGGCTTAGCGACTGAGGGTAGAGCAGGAAGAATTGCTGGTAGTGCACTTGCAGAAGTGATAACAGCCGTACATATTGGTAGGCACGATGATGAACTCGACATTTCGAGAGGCGAGATGAGTCCAGTTGAGGTAGAATAGTCACCATTGAGATCTGAGCTCGTTCCTTCCATACCACGGTGTGCGTTGGTGTGGCTTGGTTGACCAAACTCTGAGCCCTGAACGTCGCGTTTTCGCCGAACGCGCTGCTCCTCCCGTACGAACCCTAGGAACAGATTTCGGAGGACCCATTTTCCGATGTTAACTTTTGACACATTAGCATGAACCTTTGCAAGACCGTTTCACGAACGCACTTCTGAACTCGTCATTAAAATGTTTGTCTGAATCAAAGCCTGCTTCGTCAGCGTATATTTCCGCCTCGAAGCATCGCTCGTTGATGTGCACGGTGAGGACTCCGGTCTTTGCGTCCACGGACGACCAGGCAGACACGACGGCCTCTCCTTCGATACGTTCTCTGACCGCCCCGAGGGCCTCTCGAGGGCTCCATTCCTTATCACCGATTGCGCTACTTTGCTCTCTGCTACGAGCGCTGCCATCCAAGCTTCCACAGATACTTGCAGCTTGGACCTCTTCTTTCATATACCAACCACAACACACTCCACGGACGATATCCCATACAGCAACTTCGCCCATTGTATCAACCGTCAGGGCATGCATACGGTCATTCAACAACACGGCTCGAACGAGCCCACGTGAGCCTGCGATTACCACATCCGGGCGGGAGTTGAAAGGGGTGGCATCCGAGGCAAGTTCGACTAGCTCCTGAGTTGTGTAGGTTGTGCGGGCTTCATGGATGAGATCTTGATCAATGTTTGTCATTGAGACGTGACTCCTCGTGTCTCTTTGAGTGTTTGATGGTGTGAGAGTGGTAGAATGCTGAAAAGCAGCATTGAACGGCGACCGCCCGCCTGAAACGGATCCAACCGAAGCAGCAGAATATAGGGTAGCTACCTCCGCATCGTGCCCTCGAGACATGAGTAGTGATGGCGAAAACGAGCTACTCGGATAGGCGAGCCTAACAAGGGAAGAAAGTGGAACCCCTGGATACAAAGGTAGTTCGTCATCCTTGCGGCCTTGAGCGTCGCGTGAGTGGTTACACGCTAATTAACCCGAAAATCACGTTACCTTGATGGATCGAAGGTGGAGCTAACCAGGACGACTCCACTCCAGTTGAGATGCGCTTGGTTGTAACAGTGGAATCTGAAAATAGGTCTCGGCTATCCCCAGTTTCGCGCTTCACCGGCCGCTTGGGGATTCTCCAACGACTGATGTTGGAGCTCCCTGACGCCGTCCAAAGTAATTCGTCGTCGGCGGTAACGATCTTGTTTACTCCCTCTCCACCTTCTTCACTCGATTCTCGTGCAAGCACGATGCAAGCACCATCTGCAACCTCCGAACAGTCCTCGACATCCACTTTGCAGACATCCCCTGATTTATCGCCTGAATAAAATATCTTCAGGGATGGATGGGTGGAATGTAAAGACCATACAGAATCCGTATGGTACGTGAATGTATGCAAGCAGCGTTGCGAGGATAGGGACCAGAGTTTGATAGAAGCTATGTCATTATGAGATCAAATTACTGCACGCAGTGGGGCTTGCTCACCATCAGTAGAACCTGTAAGAAGCTAGAAAGGGGATATTAGAATGTGTGTAAAGTGAACATAATGCACGACCATACGTATCTAGCATCATCAGAGATCAATATCGCCCGTATGTTGTCGGTGTGGCCGACGAGCTTTCCGGTACGCTTCCCAGACCGAGGGTCCCAGATTCGTATCACACGCTCCGGAGAGCCACTAGCGATAGCATGACCATACGGATCCGCCGCAAGGGCATATACAGACGCTTTCGGTGCAGTCGCATCAGGAGGATTGAGGGTCAGTAGAGGTTGTGGTGTGGGTGACGATAGGCTGAGGTCCCACAGCTTGATTGACCGATCAAATGAGCCTGAAACGATCCAGTTTGACTCGCGACTGAATGGTTGGTAAGAGGCTGAGTTTTCCGATTTGAGAATAAATTACCAGAAAGCAAGGCAGCGGACATAGTCGGCGTGTGTGCCAATGATTGACGGGTCTGTCAAGGGATTTGAGTGTGGATTCCATGCTTTGATGGTACCATCCGAAGAGGCGGATATTACTACATTGCATTAGCAGCATGCCGAGCGCATGAAAGAACGAAGGACTGACTTGTCTGGTTATAGTTGCAGAGAAGTATGTCATTGATCCAATCTGTGTGCATTTGTGCACACTGTCGGAACCGTGAATTCTGGTGCCGCGTTGGTTCAGAATGTGACGGAGATGGGCGCTTTACTTACCGCACTGAAATTGAGCGTTTCGGGATCGAGTTCCCATTGATGCTCGTAGGGGATGTCGTCATGGACGGTGCTCTTGCGCCTTCTGCCGCCACTTTCTTTGACATCCCCGAGTATGTCCCCATCCCGTCGCTCTTCCTCCTCTGTCTCCTCGTCCGTATCTGCCATTCCTGTTAATGTCTCCCATCTAGCACGATTCCGTCGCGATGACGGGCTTCGCCTTGGCCTAAGTGTCAGTCCAAGATCCCAGGAAATGACCTGTCCATCTCGACTGCCTGTGTATAATATACCTTGGGGAATTGCCAAACCTTCCAACTGGGTGGTGGTGTCGAGTGCAAGGGATGTGACACCAAGGCGATGTCTGGGCTGGGAGGGCTTGGGTGGGGCTTCTGGTTGGTGCTGTGAATGGAAGAGGAGGGGACGTGGTGAGCCGTGACGAGGAAGGCCCAAGGGAGGGAGCATGAGGCGAGGGACATGGTCGACTGGGGGCGGTATCACGTAGGACACCCGACGTTTTGAAGGTGCCATTCACATCCAGACCGAGGGAAAATGAAAAGGTGGACTTGTTGACGACACCGCCGCGCACGTGTGGCAGCCGTCTACAACGACGACCGCGACTTGGCGTCAGCGTTGCCAGCACTGCATCCGACCCGCATTCTCAGGCGCTCGCGGCTTGCGTAAGCACTAGCATCACCCATGTTTCAACGCGATCCACGCGCAGGTGCGTTCTTGGGCGGCGACAGAGTAACTGGCCAGGACATCCGCGATCAGAATGGCGAGCGTACCCGCATCCCCATCGCCAGCTTGACTGACCCACCTCTAGTCACAGCAGCACTTTCGATCGCCAACATAGTAAAGAGCTCTCTTGGCCCCCTTGGCCTTGATAAAATGCTCGTTGACAACATCGGAGTAAGTGCGTCGCCTCGCCTTGTGTTCGCAATGTTCACTGTCAGGCAGGAAGTGACAATCTCCAACGACGGCGCAACCATTCTCTCCCTCTTGTCCGTGGAGCATCCAGCAGGAAAAATCTTTGTCGATCTCGCACAAAAGCAGGATAAGGAAGTTGGCGATGGAACCACTTCCGTAGTTATCGTTGCGGCCGAGCTACTTCGTCGCGCCAATGAACTCGTCAAGGCCAAGATTCATCCGACAACTATCATCACGGGCTACAGGCTCGCATGTAGGGAAGCCGTGAGGTTCATGCAAGATAATCTTAGCATCAAAGTCGATTCCCTGGGGCGCGAGGCATTGATCAATGCCGCAAAGACCAGCATGGCCAGTAAGATAATCGCCAAGTGCGTTGAGACATCTTGTACGGGTCTACCCAAAATCTGACTGGCTTTGAAGCGATGGCGATCTTTTTGCTCCTATGGCTGTTGATGCAATGCTTGCCGTCAAGTCGATTAATCTTCGAGGGGATATCAAGTACCCAGTCAAAGCCGTGAATGTTTTAAAAGCACATGGTAGAAGTGCAAGGGAGTCCTTGTTTGTTCAGGGTTATGCACTAAATTGCACAGTTGCTAGTCAAGGTTTGGTCTTTGATTTCCTTTCTTTTACTCATCTTAACGGTTGCTCCCAGCTATGAAAAAGCGTATCACTAATGCGAAAATCGCCTGTCTTGACATCAACCTTCAAAAGACGCGGATGCAATTGGGTGTCCAAATCCTCGTGGACGACCCTGATCAATTAGAACAGATCCGCAAACGGTATGTTTCGTGGCATTCTTGGGCTGGGTACATCCTGACAGTCGGACAGTGAGGCAGAAATAACTATCGAGCGCATTCGCAAAATCCTCACCGCTGGAGCTAACGTCGTTCTTACTACAAAAGGTATTGACGATCTGTGCTTGAAGGAATTCGTAGAAGCTGGGGCGATGGCTGTTCGTCGTTGCCGCAAGGAAGATCTCAGGCGCATCGCAAGAGCCACAGGGGGAACCCTGATTTCGAGTCTCGCAGATCTCGAAGGGAACGAGACTTATGAATCCACTTACTTGGGCGTAGCGGACGAAGTCGTACAGGAACGCATCTCTGACGACGAACTTATTCTCATCAAGGGGACAAGAGTTGTCAACTCCGCATCCATTGTTTTACGTGGTGCAAATGATTATATGCTGGATGAGATGGAGCGGGCATTGCACGACACATTGTCCATCATCAAGCGAACCCTTGAGAGCGGGTCAGTTGTTCCGGGTGGAGGTGCAGTCGAATCCGCTCTCAGCATTTATCTGGAGAACTTTGCCACGACACTCGTCAGTCTTATTATCATCATCATCGTTATTATTAACCTGCGGGTTTCTGAATATGTTCTAGGGCTCAAGGGAGCAGTTGGCTATCGCAGAATTTGCAGCTGCCTTGTTATCAATCCCAAAGCAGCTCGCCGTGAACGCAGCAAAAGACTCGACTGAGCTGGTCGCGAAGCTCCGCTCTTACCACAACGCAGCGCAAAGCGCACCCGCCGGTGATCCCAAGAAAGTACTTCTGCGATACGGGCTTGATCTCATGAATGGTGACGTTCGAGATAACGTTGCTGCAGGCGTTTTGGAGCCTACGTTGAGCAAAGTCAGGAGTTTGAAGTCTGCATATGAAGCAGCCATCTCTCTATTGCGAATTGATGATGCGATTCAATGCATACCAGGTGAGGATCTGTAAGTGGCTGGACGACTTCCATTTCGCTGACTGTGTCCCTGGAAGAACCGAAGCCGGAGGCAGATGGGCATG
>JBBPNN010000383.1:0-27630 GCA_038090935.1 Hortiboletus campestris
ACTGGTATCGAGGTCCTTGGTGTTTCCGATGATGTTAGACATGGCAAGAGATGCGGTGGGTAAAAATAGAAACTATGAAATGGTTTAAAGATCTCTCAGAATCTAAAATAATAATTGCGGCTCGACAGTAAATCACTTGTGCAGATTACGTGAGGTAGTATTTGCAGCGTTATCTTCCCCCATCATGGTTGTTACTCATGTTGCCCCATCCAGTGCCCACAAGAAAACCCGGAGGAGCCTTGCAAAAAGGAAAGCAATCACCAATGGCAACTCAGAAGCGAGCTCTACGAAACAGAGTAATATGGATGAAGACGAGGATATGCAGCTGGAGCCTCTATCCACACAATCTAATAAAGACGCACAGGAGGACGACGAACTCGCAATTGACATCGACCCCGAGTCTGCCCCTCAAGCACACTCAAAACCATCGTTTCCCGCTCTCCCTGCTGCTGCTGCACAATCGACCGCACTCAAATCGGAGACCCGACGAATCCCTATACCACCGCACCGCATGACACCCATAAAAAAAGATTGGGTCAACATATTCTCGCCGCTTACAGAGATTCTTGGCCTGCAAGTTCGAATGAACGTCCAACGGAGATGTGTCGAAATTCGGGTATGCATCCGCCAGTCCTCTATCAGCACGCCTAACACTGCACGTAGACATCAAGACACACAAAAGACATTGGGTCGATTCAAAAAGGAGTCGATTTCGTCAAAGCATATGCATTGGGTTTTGACGTCAATGTAAGTAATGCAGACTATGCCTAATTACCACTTAATAGTCGACACTGAAGGACGCCATCGCACTTCTTCGACTGGACGATCTCTACCTTGACTCTTTTGAAATCAAAGATGTGAAAACGCTCCACGGCGATCACTTATCGCGTGCCATTGGTACGTGATCTCCCGTCGTCTGGGCCATTGTTTATCTCTTTCCTAGGTCGGATAGCAGGACAAGATGGAAAGACGAAATTCACGATCGAAAATGCAAGCCGCACGCGAATTGTCCTTGCAGACACGTTTGTCGAATATTCAATAATTTCATTTTGTTTCCTAATCTCATCGACCAGGAAAATTCATATCATGGGATCATTCCAAAACATCAAAATTGCGCGAGACGCAATTGTATCTCTTATCCTTGGCTCACCCCCAGGAAAGGTCTACGCCGGATTGAGGACCGTGAGCAGTCGGATGAAACAACGGGCTCTATGATCTCAATTGCTAGATTGTATTTCTTCTGAGCCTCAGTATTACATTATCGACGAGTTGACTGCTAAGAAAAACGAACAGTGCGCACAACAACGGCGAATACACGGTGCAGATTCGAGCGACAACAGTACGAAGGTAGGGCTGGGCAAGTAGCTCAAATTGAATGGTGGTCCTTACCCAAATTCGACCTTCCCGTGAGCTTTGCCCTTCTTAGACTCATCGTACTGGTCAACGATAGTGTGCTTCAGCATGCTGCACAAGTTAGAAATTGTCACGCGTAGTCACCATACGCACACTTACTTCTCCCAGGCGGCGTCGTCCAGGGGAGGACCTTGTCCATCCCCAACCATAACCATCTTTCCTTGACTTGGGATCCCGTTGACGAGGAGAAAGATCCATCCCGGGCCTGGCGGGTAGATATTGCCGTCGGGCGGCCCGGCGAGGATCATGTTCTCACGGTTGTGGAAAGATGAGACTGTCAAATATACTAGCCTAGAATTCGCGTGTACTGCGTGCGTAACAAAACCCAAGTCTATCAACGCAACTTCATGGAACAGATTAGCCAATGGCTTTCAATGGAAACAGTAGAGGACTCACCCTTGATAATTGGGTCCGTGGCACTCTTCCCAGAAGGTATCTTGACGCCCATCTCGAACGGTTGTGCATAGTAGACATTGAGGGGGAGTCGGGTAATGATTGGTCGCTCTGCGTTCATATAAGGCGGCTGGAATCGTTCCACTCTATATTCCGTCCCATATTTCACACCGCTCCTGTCCAAATTGGGGTTGCTTCCCGCAACCAGGATGTCGGCAGCAGGTGTCAATGTCGCAACGGAGTGATACATACGAGGTATTAAACTTGACACCATACCCACGGTGGAGAATCGTTGGCCAAGAGGCGCATCGGGTGTATACAAAAGAGGTGTGAGATTTGGGTTATCTGCATTTGAAGTTCCAACTTGGCCTTTGACGTTGCCATAACCAGAAATTCCCGACTTGGCGCCATTGACAATAAAGACTTGCCCCGACGGGAGCAAAACAGCGTCAGGCATGTGCCTTGGCTCAGGCAACCACTCGACTTCCCATCCGGCAGCAATTCCGGCCTCGGTCAGTGTAATCCGCGAGCACTGGTTGGATGCCAGATCTTGTGACGATATTTCATAGCCAGGGGTAGTGTCATCGATGGTGGAGCCGCCGCATATGAGGACCTCTGGCGTGTAGTTCCCAGGGGATAGGGGGAGGAGAAGCCCGACACCCGCCATTGGATACGTGACACGGATTCCGTTGGGTATTCGTGGAAGCCTTTGTTCCGTGTTCGCTTTCCAGTCGTAAATCATGGCGTCCTGATTGGCGGCCATGAATACCTTACCATCCGGGAGAGTGAAGGCGATCGGGAACAGGTTAGCATTCAACGTATCGACCAAGAATTGCAGGTAGATTGGCAATCCATTCGAACCGTGAATAGACTTTGGTGGCCAGTACTCCACAGTTGGGTTGTTGACCGTTGCATTATTGATCCAGCCACCTTTCTTGGATCCTCCGATAATCATCGCGCTGCCATCAGATAGCCTGATGACGGTGTTGTACCATCTGGGACTTGCCATTCGGATACGAGCATGATTCTCGTACATGTAGCACCGGGAGACATCGGGGGAAGGGCAAGGATGGAAGAGGCGAACGGCTTGCAGGCCATCCAGATGGCCAAAGTCTGCAGGCGAAGTGAAGTTTTCGATGACGGGGTTTCCTCCAACGTTGATCAGGGTTCCATTGCTCAAAAAAGTGCCACCAGCACAGAACGAATTTGACTGTATCTTCAAAGGCATGACGGCTTGCGTATCGAGGTTATACAGCGCGCCCCAGGCTGGGTGGCCATCGATAGATATCGGATTGTGCTCCACCTTGTCAATCATGAGAGCGTGACTGGGGGATATGACAACCAATTGCATAGCTGCAACGCCAGTGGAACCGCGTTGTACCAAGGACCATGGGCGCCCGTCGTGGCCCCGAGCATCGTCGTTTTGTCCAGTTGGCACAGATAGTACGTCACCATAATCATGGCCTCTCGTTACGATCATGGCGTCAATGTCCGTGATTGGGCTGGCCACACCTTCTGCGCCCCTTCCGGTGTGCTCGATCTCTATGAGGTGTTTGCCATACGGAAGATCGTACTTCCAGAACAATCGCTGCTGAGTGCGCGGGATGTTGCTCCAAGCATCGATGGCGTCCACCTTTTGGCCGTCGATAAAAATTGCAGCAATGCCGTGCGTTCTGTCTTGCGATCCGAACCACTCGATACCAGTTCCGACGAAAGAAAAGGATACCCGAGCTCCAGGTTCGTCAGTCCAACGAGATGTGCCTTCGATGTATGAGCTAGAATAAGATCGGCTCCAAAGACCCCGATACTGCATCAGCGGGGACGATGAGTCATAACTTTTGGCGCCAGGCGGGACGTAAAATGGTAAGAAGACCTTGGGTTCATCTGATCCTGATGGCGTCTTTCCATTCCAAGCGGACTCACGGGCTAAAACGTGCAAAGCGAATGCCAGTGAGAGCCATGTAGAAGAATTCCGAGTCATTGGCATAGATGATGCTGGTACAGTATCACTGAGCACTACACGCGTCGCGCGAATGTGAACCAAGTCGAGATCACGTGTTGTTGACACTAGCTCTATACTTTGTTGGATGGCGCCTAAACTAGCATTTTCTACATTCCCCGAGTATCTTACTACGTTCCTGTTAGGAATGTTGTTGTAACTATGCGTGACATGAAATGACATTGGTTGAGGTTGGAGAAAGATCACAGAATGAAATGCTCGGCCGATGTGTGAAACCGAGTGAGATTGAAGAAGCAAGATGAGTTGAATGTAAGCTTATGCCAATTGTCCATGCAAAATGAAGGATGATCAGCACGTTCCGTGGTACCACGCCACACGGACGATCCTATGACCGGACTTTGCCTTTGCCTTTGCCCTTTCCATTTCTTCCTACATCACCGGAAGACGACAGTCCAGCAGCGGCGTACTGGGGCAGTGGTTCCCATATCCGAATCGTAAAGTCATCCGAACAAGATGCAAACATCCGTTCGTTCCGTGGGTTCCACGCGACTGAATTGACGCTTCCCACTCCGTGGCCTGGGAGGATCTCAAGAAGTACACCGGTATCCCGGTGCCAAACATAAACATTACGGTCTAGAAAAGCCGGATGAGGAAAAAAATCGAGAGGTTCATACTAACACCGACCTTCACTTCCACTAACGACAAAATTGCCATCGACACCTCCAAAGCAACTCCGGATGACGTGATGGCCTTGGTGCTGCCCGGTAAACTTGCGCGCGAGGCGACCCTCGTTCAAGTCCCATAAATGTACCTCCTATCATATATATACCTCGTTAGTGATGCATAAAAGGCCCAAATTGAAAAGTTTCTCACATCTGGTGCATGGTTGATTAGCGCGAATTGGGAATCCTCAGATATCTTCACGCTGGTAAGTTCACCGTCTGTAGGAAGCGACCTAGACAACCCTTTCTCGGTCAGCTGAATGCAAAAAAGGCGTGATGCTCACAGTTCGATGGCCTTGCTTTTTAGATCATAAATAATCATCCGATTCTCCGACTGTCGGCCGCCATTTACTGTAGCGCCGTTCCCATTGCTCGTCGGAGGTGGTGTGGGTTCTCGGCTGACACCTCGGCTGTCCGCTGTTGTGGGCAACATTGCAATATAGTCCATCCCAACCGTGACAAGCCGCGTCATGTCTGGGGTGACTGCCATATCGGTAACACGAATGGGCACACCAGACCAATCATCTCGAAGCTTCCCAGCCATATCCTGGAAGGGAAGTCAGACGCATTCCTGCGTGCTCTAGCGGATTACACGTACCCAAGAGAATATTTTGCGATCCAAACTTGCCGACATGAAGCCCGAGCCGTCCGGTAACCACACGAGCGCCGACACGGTCTCTGAATGGGAGTCAAGGGTGTGTATGCACTTTCCAGTCTGGCAAGACGAGGTATATTTACTCCTTACACGATAAGAAAGATGATCGTTACCTTGGTATCCCAAAGCAATATTAACTGGTCTGCGGAGGTAGCCAGGACAGAGTCGTCAAGCGACCACGCCAATGCACCGACAGGGAAAGGGTGCTCCCGGAGAGTAAACTCTACCACACATTCACGAGAGGAAGGTTCAGCATCCGACTATGGACGCAGTGTCAGTTTTGCCTTGTTCCTCGGGCAATGAAACACTTGCCCCAATCCGCCAAATGATGGCGGTTTTGTCTTTACTTGCGCTAGCCAGACGCAAGCCATCATGACTCCAGGCGACGTTCCACACCTCGTCCGTGTGTACGTCAAGAACAGTAGTCGTTACGCAAGGGAAATCCTCTCTGTCACAATGGTGGTCAGAGAACAGCGAGAAAGAAGCAGCATTCATTGGCGCATTGTGATATAAGCAATGCTCTCTTTGATAATATCTTGACTGTGTCAACAAAGTAGCAAGTCGCCGGGAAGGGATCATTGTCGTAGAGGGTATAAAGTCTAGCACAAACGGTTGTTGGCATCATGATGGAAATGAGTGATAAAAGCTTACGTTGCAGTTCGGAGAGCAATGTTCGTCGAGATGTCCCGGATGCGCCATCCCACGATGCAAGCCGTCGTAAGTCCTCAGGGTCCGAACACATT
Organism: Hortiboletus campestris; assembly: GCA_038090935.1. Taxonomy (NCBI): domain Eukaryota; kingdom Fungi; phylum Basidiomycota; class Agaricomycetes; order Boletales; family Boletaceae; genus Hortiboletus; species Hortiboletus campestris. Next base: position 5,887 of record JBBPNN010000383.1, read on the forward strand.
ATCAGGCTATCACAAGCGAATAAGCAATGGTTTAATCTACGAGTCCTTTTATGCATACCTTGATAATGCATGCAACTGCTCTGCATTGGTACTTAGAGGAGCTAATTCATTACGTAGTACTTGCAGCGCAGCTGTGGTTTTTCGGGCTTCCAGGAGCTCGAGGTATTTTTGCCTCCCGATAAGAAAGTGGGCCTCCTAAGAATAGATGTGTCAGAATCATCAAGTTCCAAGATGGACGCGTGTCGATCGCACCCAGATCGCCTCCTCATCTGTCGCAGCAAGGTGCGAGAGCAGTGATTCCGCGTTCACCCAGTCTGCGCTGAGAATATACTGACGAAATTCTGTGACTTCTGGTGCCTCCAAGGAGTAACCCGACTCTGCTTCGAGGGTGGCAGCAGATTCACTACGAGAATTACGTTCAGCGTAGTAATGAGAAGATAATAGGACCGAGCCGATCAAAGCTGACTTACATGTAGCCTACATCTCGTAGACTCTGTACGAGTAATCTGACGAATTCTTCCCTGTCGACATAAGGGTCGTCATACAACGTGGTGCCTGGCAGGGACACGCGTGCTACAGAGGAACCGTGACCGGAAACGCCGTTGCTCATTGGCGAGGAGCCATTGGGCTTGAACCCGTTGATGGTGGTGATGCCATTGGAGCGAGTGGCTTTATCCAGTGTAATAGAGGACGGGCCGGCTTCCGAGATGGAGTTGATGGATGTCGATAAACTAGACGACTTGTCTGAAGGCGGAATGTACATCCTATCTGTGGAAGAACTCTGTGTGCAAGGAGTACGGTCAATGGCGGAGAGGATAGTGGAAGTGTGGGTGGTTTGGCTGTCTATTCGTTGTCTCTTGTGGGCCCTCGGTGAATCTGTGGGCGATCAGAGCATAGACCGGGTTGAGTGTATTGTAGAGGAACGACAAGCAAGATGGAAAGCGAACCTGACGGAGCAGCAGAAGGTGCGTCACCGTCAGCGTCCTCTACAATAGCGCGAGGACGGGTAGTAGGAACTAAAGAACTGGGTAGCTGTGTTTGGAGAATGGAATGTCTTGACGTGGCGGTAATTTGGCTTGGTTCGGTAGTAGATTCCAGCCTTGAAGCAGGTCCCTGGCGTGTAGGACGAGCGTCCTGGGCAAAGTCCAGTCGGGTGATTGGATCAATGGTGACTAGTCGGCTGTTGCGTTGGTTGGATTGACATGCAGCGCCTCCAGCGTCGCTAGCGTAGATCTGGAATGTTCCTATTGAACTGTGAGGGTCAATGAAAGAGAAGGAATGGTAATGGCCTTGGTCTCGCTGTTGAATAGCTCAGGCTGTGAGGCCTGCTCACCAATCAAGAATGGAAACTGACCCCCCTTCCATTTCACTTACGAGGGGGGTTACCCGGCAAGCAGCGGTGTCTATTGCCTCACGTTCTCCGTCTAGGCGGACCTGGCTTATCTCCTCTGGCGACACGTTTGCACACCGTGCATCACAACGTTCTCTTACTGTCTTTTTTGCCGGCCAAGTGCATGTACAAACGACGTCGCCTGCAGACCTGATTGCTCCAAGCATGAAATGCTCATATAGTGACACATTGTAATCGATTATACTATCCCTGCGAATGAAAAAATCAAGGCAGAAGAATAAAAGCCCCCCGGTAATGACGGTAAAGCAAACTGTGCTTCTGAAGATGCTCAATGCAAAGAGAAAAAAATGTAGGGTTTTGTGTGTGACAGTGATAGATAACAAATGCATTGCAAACGGCAAAGTTGCCAATGTTGGTATGGGTTCCGTAAGTTTTCTTGAGTCAATACTTGGGTTCTTGAGTTATAGATATAGTACGCAGAACGGAATAGAAGGCGAGGAGGGAATAATGCTGGTGTTTTTGATGCAAAAGTGACGAAACGAATAACGTGAGTTCATAGGCGCAGCCTGCGGTTCGTTTCCTTTCCCAGGACGTAGACGGTTTTGGGCGCTGTTACGAAAAGAGAATGGGGCAGGTGGGCAGCACCATCGCGTAGCAGGCGATTGGAACACTACCAGCGGCCTGCAGTACGTTCACGTTCCCTCAGGCCGCTGCGCCCGTTCCCAAAACCGGGCGCATCTCGGGAAGAACCCCGGCCCTCAAGTTCTTGTGTACGGTAACGTCCACGCCTTTCGTTATGGGCGACAGGAGCGACCAAGGCCGGATCTTCAAACTCCTGCATGCACAATGCCATCTTGGGGAGGGGAGAACTATTGCGTCGAGCGGTGGGGCGACCCCTAGGCAAGGGGGCACAGGACCAATCAAACACTTGCTCCACACTGCCTCGACTGTCTTGACGCGGTGCCACTGTACCCTGGCGGGTTCGCGAACGAGAATGAGAACGAGAGTTGGCATATTGCGATGGTTTTGGTTCGCGACGTCGACCGCGCGGTGTTGATTCCAGTGTGGAACGCAAACCAGACACAGTAAGCAATGAAGCCAATTTTGGAGTCGGAGGGGATGGCCGCGGGTTATGGTCAACGATATTGCCCGAAGGAGGAAGGGCATGGGATCGTTGGGGAGAGCTTATCTGAAGAAGCGAAAAGTACGCTGGCAGACTCGCACGGTTGCGGCTTTTTTTGGTTTTCGACGTGACGGTGGACTTGTCCTTGTCTGGCTCCCGAGATAAGATAGGTAATTCATGACGACTGTGGTGCGAAGTGTCATGGACGAAATCGAGTTCGTCATCTGCGGGAGAGGGAATATGGCCCGAAGAGGAACTGGACGAAGTGCGGCGGTGCAAAAGGGGGATCGTAGAATGGTGGTTGGTTGCGGATGGTCGACGGGTGTACATTAAACTTGATGGCTTTGCGGGATGATGGGAGCCAATGGAACGGACGGAAGGGTCAATGCCGCCCTCCACGCCGTCGGCTTCGTATCCGGAATCATCATCAATTCCGACGACAGGTTCGTCGTCTTCGGCGTCCGTGAAGACGGACCAAGCGACGGAAGAGGAAGAAGAGGAAGTTGAATATCTGTCGCGTTTCCGGAAGTTGCTCAAGGCATTGCCTAGGGCAGAAGGCATTAAGGCGGGTACTTCGCCACCAAGGGCATGGTCGATGTGGGGAGAAGAGAGAGCACTGCTGGCGGAGGAGATCGAAGGGGAGTTGTGAACGTCAAGGGCCTCGCACTCGTCACTACAATATGCACGGCTACGTTACATGTGAGGAATGACCAAGGCGTTCGGGGCGGGTACCCACCTGTCGTCAGGGAGCTGTCTGGAGCATGTGAGACAGATCTCCTCGAACATGGGGACAAAGGTGGGAAGGGTGACAGACGAGGGGCACGATGTTGTTGGGGACGAAGAACGCGGGACGTTGGGAGAAGGGACGCAGCACCAGCACTGGTGCTTAAATATGGAGACGGCACAGGAGGAATGTAAATTTCACAAATTGGAGGAAATTGGAAGAGGAAATGACTCAAAGGGGACAAGACCAAGTCAATGTCACATGTGACAACACAGACGGATTCGGCAACCCCAAAAATGAAAATATTGCGAGCTGGATCTAATCTAACCGGGACATGTTTCCCTGCACCGTCGTGCGAACGTGCAGCGCCGTGAGTGCGGTCCAGGTATGCCCGTGTGTCAGGTCCTCTTATGGGCCAGCGCACGTTTCACTCCCCTTCATTTCACCACCGCCCGCCGGGTGGTCTTGCATTACGTTGTCTGTCACTCCCGAGCACATTCAATCGCACGACAGCTCGTGCCAAATGGCATGGATGTGGCGACAATTTGGGTCATGAGGCCATGACTAAGGAACACAGTCACGGCCCTCCAACGATCCGTATCACGCCATCACGAAGCCCAGGCTCTTGTGGCATCAGCGCTGTCCTATTGTTCTTCCGAGCCTGACGTCGGCGGATGTTGTCTGCCTTGGCTGCCTCCGGCCACGCACGCCATAGCCAAGTCAACTTGCCTTTTGATAAAAGTCCCGAGTGGTCCCACGCGAACGAGGGGTGCGCTATCGTGGTAACACATTTCTGCTCAGAGTGCAGCCACCACACAAGCTGGCATCTTGCAAATCCCCTGCTGTCTCCGGGCTGGCGGGAGGATTTGACGTTGCTCGCGTGCGTCAAGACACATTAATTATCGTGGAGTCGACTTTCCTGCACATTCTGGGTTTGTCTCGCCAGCCGCATCACTGTCAGCCGTCCTGTGTGAAAGGGTGCCTTGACGATGGTGCGTTGGTTTCCAATGTCCCTGGCAGGGGCGAACGCTTGTCTTTTTCTTACATTGCATATATACCTCAGGGTAATGTAGATCGGGTCAGGAATCCGTAGTGATTCAGAAACACGCGTAGTGTGTCCCAACAGAGATCAGCCAAGTACTTATGCAGTAACTTGGTCGTCGTCCTTACTATCAGGCGACGACGACGACGAGATTGGATTCGAGTTTACCAGTAGCTCTTCTTCACTTTGCAACGCATTGCCCTGTGCGCCATTGCCTTCCACAGACGGAGGTGCTTCCGCTCTCGTGAGGACCGCGCCAGAGCTGCGGGAACTACTACGAGGAGGTGGAACGACCCGATCTGAATCTCCCACAAACTCGTCCGCAGCAGCGCCATTAGAAGTTGCGGTCTGTGGGGGTTGTGTAGGAGTTGGCAATGGCTTGTCCGGCTTGGTGCTATCTCTCCTGGATAGGAGTCCCCTGAGTCGCTCGTTGGGACCAGCAGTTGTGCGAAAGTTGCCAAGCGTGGACTTGCGAGGTATCGATTTCTCGGCCACGAGGGTCTCAACCATATTGGTCGGGGCAGAGACGTTCTTCAGCACCGACAACTTCTGGTGCAAGAATTGTGCGTCTGCTAACATCCTTTTCAAATGATCAGATATGGCACTTTGATGTTTTTCGGCAGATGTCACATGCCTGTCCTTGGCCTCCTGACTCTGTAACTCGATCTGACCGTACTCTTCGGAGAGGCGGTGATTGACGGCGGCAAAGACCTGTGACATCACATACTATAAAACACAGTCAACAACTATAGCAACAAGCCGTTCAGTCGACGAACCTCCACGATCGGCGCGGACAAGTATCGCGAAAGGACTTTGTGCAGTGTGACGGTCTCTTTGACCAAAAGTTCCATGTAATCGTTGACACCACCGTCTTGCTTGGGTATCTCCCAATTAACAGCCTGCCAGCAATCGGTCAGCTAGCGATAGCTCGCAGTGGCGTATGACCTACCTGCAATGACTTGACATGGGCACTAATCCTGTCACCCATGATTGCGACCAATTTCGAATGGATCTCGTTCTGGTGCTCTTGGAAATCCTTTTGCCGTGCAATCAGTCTGATAAGCCGTGAACTGATACGAACCCGGACGCACCCGCTTCAGTCTGTCAAACTCAACGAGCATGACTGCCTGGTTTGGACTAAGATGGCGCCGGAATGTTTCCCGCACGTATGGAATGAGTGCCACCATAATGGAGAGTGACTGGGAGGCAAGGGCTAGACCGGTCGATAAAGTTCGCACGTGCTGCAAAACAATAAGAAAAGACACTAACCAAGGTGCTTTGCTGTGATGTTCTTCAGCCCAGCAGAGCGCATGGCACCCGCCCCCAAGACTACTTGACAGGTCCTGGAATTAAACGCCTTGAGGAACTCAATGATTCGGTTCATTGTATCTGTGTTCAACATTGGAAGATTGACTACGAGCTTCAGATATTCCAACAAGAGTCCCAGGACAGCGCCGGTGGCTGAGACGCAGAAATACGGTCGTTCCTCGATGTGAATATACTTGGCTGTTGAAGCCGCTGAGCCATTTTGTTGTCCAGGAGTGGGCATAGCTTTTCCGTTCGTCGGATGGGAGGGTGGAGCGGTGGATAGCGGTTTGCTCCCTATGACGAGGTCAGGGGAATCCCGAACGGCAGAGTCCACCAACACATCAGCGGCATGCTGGACTGCGGATGGAACATCTGTTTGATTCCATTGTTCATCCTCCACCAGCTTGGCGGATTGATTGATCCTTGATTGATGAAAAGCTTGCAGGAATAATTTGGCCTGAACAAGGGACGATTATGCAACCAGTCATGATGGAGCAATGAGGAACGGTGTGAACTCACCTGACCGAGTATCGTACCTCTCAGTCCCATGATCATGCGTCGACAAATGACCTCGCATCTGATGACAAAGTCCCATGACTGGTTGAAGAACACGAGGAAGCTTGGCAAATCTAGTTGTGCAAGCTGCTCTGAGCGGTAACTGACGACTTTGGCTACTAGCTTGTTCGAGAGGTCTGCTGCCATGGAGAGAATATCCGATAATTCTTCTTGTAGAGGAGCAAGATCCATCGACATCGGTGTGGATCTGCATGGGGGTCAGATACAAGACATGCGCGCAGGGCGAACGGTGTTCACTCACATGTGACTCTCTAGTACGTCTCTCAGAACGCCGTTCTGGACTTGAAGCCCTTCGATGGCGTTGAGAAGACTTTTATATACGCGGGAGACAGTGGAAAAGAATTCCGCCTGGGTCATTGAGCGTAAAAGTCCGCTAGAATCGTGTGAGACGAAGATATACCACCCAGCGAGCAGACATGCCTCGTTACAGCTTTGGAACCCTTTTCATCCTCGTCTGGATCAAACGATGGCAGGTACTGAAAGGTCAGGTTTATCAAATACTGGACAGTTTTGAAAGGGGGAGACATTGCACCTACGCGTTTCATGATCCCCCTCACCTCGGACATGACGACTTCCCGCCAAGCGATAATAGCCTCCCGAATACCATTCGTATGCAAAAGGCCATGGAGCAGCGGTCGCAAGCGGTCTTTGAGTGTGATGTCCGGGTCCGCGGCGGGATGGGAAGCTTGGGCGTCCGGGCTCACGCGATCGAGCAAGTCGAGTTTGAGTGCGGTGACTAGGTCTGTTGTCAGAGACGAGGTTATCTCGATGTTCATGGCTTGGAGATGATCGGGCAGGGAAAGGAAGGCGGTGAGGGATGGGAGGGGTACAGTGGACAGAGGGGTGCTCTTGTGCGTTTGGAGGGGTGACTCTGGAGTGGGGGGAAGTGGAGAAGGAGCATCGTCTGGTTGACGTGCAGGTCGCTCCACGGCGAGAACAGGGGCGTCTTGGGGAGACGGGCTGAAGAGAGATTGGATGGTGTCGATGACGGCGAGTGCTTCGCCCCACTGAGCTGCGCCGACCAAACCCCTGGCGACGGAAGACATTTCGACGACGGCGGCGAGCTCGCGGACGGCATTATTGACGGTAGCGAGGTTGGAACGCCTGGATTCTTTGCGGACAATGTGGAGGCCACGGATTGCGGTGTTGTTGTCGAGGTCATTTAAGAGGGTGCGTAGTTTGGCAATGCGATCCAGGCAGTGTTCTGATTCTGTTTGGAGGTCTTGCAAGTTTGTGAGCGCGGCAAAGAAGGAGGTGGAGCGAAGGGATATTTCGCGGACGAGATGCTGTTCGACGGTATCTGCGTGGTGGGAGAGCTTTTCTAGGAGAGGGAGGGAGTAGGAGAGGGAGGACGGATCGGAGGAGTCGCCATGGACGCGTTCTGTGACCGCGTCGAATGTGCGGGGGTCTGCGAGATCAAAGTCGGGGTTGAAGAAAACGGAGGGCACGGTATCGAGGGGGGTGGCGAGCTTGGGGATGGAGGGAGAGTCGGACTGAGAGGCTTGGAGGAAGCGGTCCCAGTCTGGGGCGACTGCGCGGAGGTAGGGATCAAAGTCCTTGCGCCTTACGCGGGGGAGGTCGGCGGGGTGTACCGGGGGGAGGGCGGAGTGTGCCTTTGGCGGCGCGTGACGCTTGTGGGGGTTGTTGAGCACGTTGGAGACGGCTGTGAGAGGTGAGCAGAGGGTGGGCGGGGAGAGGAGGTGCGTACCGTTGAAGCCCTGTGTGGAGCTGGACCAGGCGTCGGGGATGTGCACGCGGGGGAGGACGGCAAGGGGGTCGTGGGCGGGGTCAGAGGCGGTGTCTGCGACGCTCGCCGAGCCCCAGGTGAAGGTGAACGGGCGTGTTGGGGGTGAGCGGGGCAGCGAGGACGCCGAGTCGGACGGCGTGGACATGGTCTGACTGCAACCACGATGGACCTGCCCGCCTTCCTTTCACGCTTCCCGCTGCACACACTGCCCCCCGTCGCTGTCCCGCCCCGCCTCCCCGTCGTGCAGCCCACCCTCTGGATTGCTCCCCCTCGCGACGCCGCCCTCCTCAGCACCGACGTCGAGTGTCTCAAGTGGCAGGCATATCTCGCCCTCCGCGGTCTCACCCACATCGCCCTCCGCTGGGACATATCCCCTCAGGGCGCCCTCGACGCACGTCTCCCCAACCTCCATCTCCCCGACCCTGCCCCGCATCTCCTCCCCCCGCGCAGCATCCCCGCCTGGGCAGACACACGTCTCGACCACACCCCCGACCCTCTCGACGGCTACAGAGATCAGCTCGCCAAGCAAGAGAGCCATGCCTGGATCGCCCTCCTCGAAGGCGTCGTGCACGCTGCCCTGGTGCGTGCCCAACCACCCCCCTCCGTCATCGCTCACCACCTTCCTCCTAGGCCTTGTCCCAGCCCGAGTCCTCCCTCGTCTCCACTCTCTTCCAGTCCAACTCGACCAAAATCCGTGCCCTAGAAACCGCCCTGAATCCTCCCCCTCCCCCCGCCACCGGCTTTACTTGTCCCTTCCCCCCCTTTGGTGCCAACATCGATCCGGCGGCTGTCCATGCACGCTATGCCGAAGCCGTCGCTGCCCTCTCGGACCGTCTTGCCACCGACAAATGGTTCCTCGGCTCAAAGTAGGCTCCGTCCTTGTTGGCTTTCTCTCTCTGACCTCTCTCCAGGAAGCCCACCGCGCTCGATGCACTCGTCTTTGCTTATCTCTACACCCTCCTCCACAGCAATGATTCCACACGCATCCAGGTCGCTCGCCGCCCCAATCTTGTTGCCTGGGAACGCTCTGTCAGAACCCAGGTACAAGCTGCTTTCTGTCTTGCTCCCACTGTTTCCTAGCACTTTGATATATTTCGGTATACGTGCATGATACCAAAGCATCTACCAATTAATTATTGCCCCCATCTGTACGATTCCATCATCAATTCAGGTGGCTCTCTATCTTGCCACTCCCATTGCCGTTCAGAATGCCATGTCCATTCGATTTGCCCTTGGCAGTCTTGCCCACGAATCGCTTCCGGAGCGAGGCAATCATTTTCGTAAACCTGCACCATGCACGCTCAGCGATCAGCCATCACCATGTCGCCAACACACACCAGAACCAATTGAGACCCTGGAGCATCAAGTTACCCGCACCGTACACCATGATGTAAACCAAAGGAAGTTCGGTGTAAACACCGTTCAAAGTAACGAAAAAGTCATACGACTGTGCGCCACTCAATACCAACACCAGTTTGGAGCAGACCAACTCACCATCTTTCCACCCCAGACTAGCCGGACACAAAAAAAGGTGCTCAACAAGGCAATGCCGTTCACAAACTGTAGTCGTGATCCGGTCTTGCCTGTCTTGTCCAAAAACCTGCTCCAAATAGCATCACCTTTAGAGTCTGACGGGCACGAAGACGCACCAGTTTATATTGAGAAAGATCGTGCTCCTACGACGGCGTCAGTACACCGAGCCATGTCGCGAAAGAAACGACGTACACTTCCCAGAGCAGAAAACGGACGACATAGTAGTGCCCAAACGGTCGCTGTAGAGATCGTTAGAGAGGGTGCGGGAGAGCAGAGGCAGTCACTTGCGGTGGCAAGCGTGAAGATGGTGAGACAGGCTATGCCTGGAAAATGCGTTAGACAAGACCGAGAAAAGCAGCAGACAGCTTGCCATGGACCACAAATCCAACCTCGGAAAAGTGAACGATGGACTCGAACGCATCCCAGACGAAATACCTGAGGACGAGTTGTGAGACAGTGGGATTCGCGGTGACGGAGGACTCACCCGACGGCAATTGCCAACAAGAAACTGGCGCCCGGGTAGGTCCCGAAGATGGTGTCGTCGTTCAGACTCTGGGCTTGAAGGCACCGCGAAGCAAGCACGACGGCGACGAGGGCGTGAACGAGTGAGACGAGATGCACGTCCCTGGGGGCAGGTCAGGTCATGAGAGTGCTGCACGGACATGGAGGTACCAATTTCTGCGGGTCCTCTTGTTGGCCTTGCCATATGAGACGGGGAAGAGGGCCCTGGAGATGAGAGGGGAGAGGCTGAGCTGGAGGGCGGTGAAGAAGAGCCAGGAGATGACGACGATATCAGCCAAGTCGGGGAGAAGACGGAAGGCGTATTTCGCCGCAAAGGGGCGGGCGGCGTCGCGAAGATGGTGTCGAAGCTCGGTGATCATGGGGGGCGGAGAGCAAGGATATTATTACCTCATGTCGGACGCACAAGGGGACAAAGTCCGATGAGACAGACGCGGATGTTCCAGACATGTACAATTGCATGAATGCACACAAGCTTGCCCGATAAAGACAAATAAAGAGTAGAGTATGCCTAGGCAGCGCGCCGAGGAGGGGACAAACAAACGAGAAAAAAAGGCAGAGAAAAGGAAGAAAAGAGAAGGGCTAGGAGCACAGTGTATGCAAAGCAGAAACATCGTCCAATATTTTGGAGGTAGATGGTGTGTAGGGTAGGATGATAAGGAACGTGAAAGTAGATGTTCAGAGATGGATGCACAGCGTAAGGGAGCAGCGCCGGAGGGTATGGCAGAGCTGCGAGGGTATCATCACATCACAACGCAATTGCAACCGGTTTGTGGTGGAGCATATGGATCCTCGCCCTTGCCGACGGGACCCCAGACAGAGGGCACCTGCTGGGGCGGTGAGTGAGAGGGGGGAGCAGGGGCTGAGGACGCACGAGATGGTCTTTTGTCGTTTTGCAGTAGCGGATCAAGCTGTGGGGTGTGTGAGGAGGGGACGGGGCAAGGAGGGTGCGGACGGGACCTTGCGCTTGCCTCGCTGACCCGCATGCGGGGGCGGGCGAGGTCTTCGCGGAGACGCTGGTTGTGCTCGGTGAGGCGGCGGAGCTTGAGCTCGGACATGGACTGTTTGTGCGGACGAGCGTTCATCGTGTGCAGCACAGAAAGTTCACCGCACCCGACACGATACCCTCGTCGGAGTTTCAACACCCCCTGTCCACCATGCCTCAAGACTGGGACGAGCACGCCTCCTGGATCGCACTCCTCCACGAGTACATCCGCCCCTTCTCCGCCGCGCTCACTGACCCTCCCCAGCGACGACGACACCGCCCCCGTCCACAGGGCCCCCCTCGTCGACCGTCTCGCCCCCGCATTCGCCGCCCACCACCGCCAGGGAAGGGAGTACATCAAGCACACCCTCATCCCAGTCGTAGAGCACACAATGCAGCTCCACGACGCCGTCCACGACGACATCTTTCCCAGGCGCACACGCGCCATCGCCCTCCTCGACAGCGCCACTCTCCGCTTCGAGAACGCCGCCCGCCGCGACATGAACACCACCCAGACCGTCTACGACGACACACAGGCGTGTCTATCCCGTCCCTCCCCCGCCCTCTTGACCTTGCCTCTCCACAGCGTTCCCTTGACGCCCTGTTCGCCTCTCTCGACGACCTCGTCCGCCAGAGCGACCTCCTCTTCCACACATTCAAGACCAGCATGCATGAGCACGGTACACCGTGTTTGTCCCTCTGCGCTCGCACCTGACACCACTCCGTCCAGTCCAGCGCCTCCGCCGCTGCACCGACCAAATGCCGGTCGACGCCGAACGACTCATAGCCAGTCTCGACAACAAGGCGAAACATCTCGGGGCCGAAGACCGTGCAAAGGCCAAGGAAAACCTCCTTCGCGGCATCCTTGAAAAGTATTGACAGTATGTCGTACCGTAGTTTTACCTGTAACACTCAGGCACGAAAGTGGATGTCGACGTGTGAAAAGGGTCCGTCAGGGCTCGTCACCAATACTTGTATTAACGTGGAAATCCAGTCGTGCAAGCCTTGTTTTACTACTACCACCGTCGTTGCCTCTCCCTGCATTAAATCACCCTGTCTCGACACTCGTGTCGCCCTGACACCGTCAAGTCAGTCGCTAAAAAGACCCAGCACACACTCTCTGACACATCTTGCAGTTCCTGTGTTTCCCACATCCCCTCAAGTCAACATGAGCAGCCGAGGCGGCAGACAGTCCATGTCCGAGCTGCGATATCGTCGTCTTTTGGAGCACAATCAGCGCCTACGCGAAGACTTGGCACGCCCGCGAATCCGTGTCAGTGAAGCAAGTGCAAGGTCCGTAACGGCCCTATCTCCTCGCACACCCTCCTCACCCTTCCGCACCTACAGTCTAATTAGACATTGTAAAACCACCAAAGACCACCTCGTTCGTGCTACCTTTGTCTTTCTCTCTCACCCTTGACAGTCCCTCACGTCCTCTCAGGTCCCGTCCGTATGGGGCCCAGTACAAAAAACTGAGGACCCTTATGCACCCCAAAGCTCTCGTGGGCCCAATTGCTGTAGCATACAATAAATGTTCTTGGGCGAGCACGTCCCACACACAATTGTGGCCTCCTTTAGGTGACGAGTCCCACACCATTGGTCTGTACTATGTCTGTCGCGTTTTCGGATGTTCGTTGCTCTATGTTGTGTTATCCATCACGCTAGACGCCCCCTTTTTTTTCAACGTTCTACGATACCGAAATGTCTGTACAAGACAGACATGTTTGCAGGTTGGGAACTACTCAGCCAACAATGCTCTTCTACAGTTGTTGCAGGAACTTCCTGACATCTCCCTCGCCGAGTGCACCAATAAAGTGATTGATCGGTTTTCCGTCTTTAAAGGCCATCACCGTCGGTAGTGAGCGTATCTGCGAGACATTCAATCGTGAAGCATGAACAGCAAAGCGGGAGACCGACTTGATACTTCTGGGCGAGCTCAAGTTCCTTGTCTGTGTCGACGGTGACCAAGTCGAGGGAACGTCCGCTCCCAGTCTTGATACCAGCGTCTTCAGCAAGCTTCTTCAATATGGGCGAAATCATCTTGCATGGTCCGCACCAGCTAAGAACAGTCAGACCTGGCAACACGAGAGCATGCAATGACCAACTCGGCATAGAAATCGACCAGGACGACTCTATTGCTTGCATGCTCGTCCAGCGCAACTTCGTTAAAAGTCTAGGGCAGAGGGTTGGGACGCTGTTACCCATATCCGAACAAGTTGCCAATACCTTCAGACTGGCATCTAGATATTGCTTGCGACACCGTCGGGACGAATGGAATGCGCGTATGCTGGCAAGGTCGGCGCGTCGCTGAACCAAGGCGAGGGCCTTTTGGCCGTGGAAGAGCATGACTAGGTCGAAGGAACAGTGGACGCCGCTTACCTACATCATTGCACTTGGTTCACATGACCACGTTCCCTTCAGCCCCGCCTACGAAAGTAACTCCCAGGATAATGGCATCTCTTGTCGTTCTCATTTCAGTCGTTATGGTAGGCTAGGCCGCAGAGTAAGCAAAGTCAGGGGTTTTCCCGTTATGGTGGTGTGCTATCTACGTCTCTTTCTTCAACACCTCATAGTACGGCTATGCCTGCTAGCTCTTTGCCACCTCCAAAAAAGAGACAAAAAATAAAAGGCGGTAAAACTGATATCAAGGATCTCGAGCTTCAGATCACAACTGCTGTAGCCAATAATGCATCATTGAACCCTCTTTCGGATCTCCTGGATATTGCTCGAAATGTATCAGACGCAAAGGACATGTCAAAAGCGGTCTACAGTTTGTATCGCGTGTTCGTCGTCATCATATCTAGCAATAAGCTCGCACCTGGAGGCGGTGATGCCGCAAAGGTTGTACGGAGGTGGGTATGGGAGCGGCTTGATGCCTATGTCAATCTCCTCCTCGGCTTACTGCAGGACGAAGAAGCTACGTTGAGGGTAAACTAATCGCACTTTCGTCTGCTATTCTGTTCTCACTTTCTCTCAGAAGTCCGCTCTGGATATCCTTTTCTCTTTGCTAAAGCATCTCTCGACTTCGCTAACCAAATCGAGTCCCGACAACCAACCGCAATTCCACTTTTCGCATTTCAAGCATATCGCGCAAGCGCTCCTCCTCTGCCCTCCTTCTTCCCGTCATGGATCAAGCGCATCTTTCGCGGGAAAGACAGCTCCAGATGTACGGGAGCACTTCGTGGACACCTGGTTCACCGTCCATGATGACATCCGGTGGTGTTTCCTCCGGGAGGCAACGTATGCAACTAGGCTCGTGATTCAAAACCTCTTTGTAATTTACGATCTTTTGCTAGCTTCATTCTTTCAAAATACTCGTCCGCTGACCACCCCCATCTACCCGGGAATCTATTGTCCATCATGGAGAAGTTGACTACTTTTCCGACTCAACCTTCGGAGCTGAATGCATGGTGGGTAGAAGAGCTTGGAAGGAAGCCTCCGAAACCCAAGAACGGGAAAGTGGATGGGGTTGATGGGGAGGACGAGGAGTTACGGGATGAGGAGAACGAAGACGAGCGAGATGACTGGAAAAAGTTTTTCGACGATGAACCAAATGCCAAAGACATGAAAAAGGTTGTGGGTGTGCAAGGCAGGACTCACCAGTTGACCTTCCATCAATCTCTTCACTCGCTGCAAGCCCACCGTGCTGTGTTCACGCGAACATGGCTCACTTTTCTACCCCAACTTTCGTCTATATCAACCAGTGCCAACCGCGTACTTACGACACGAGCTCTCAATATTATGCATAGGGGCGTACTTCCACACCTGACCAGGCCAATCCTAGTAATGGACTGGATTAGCGCATGCGTTGACTTTGGTAAGTAGTGTCGCAGTTTGAGAGGCATATGTTCATGTTTTACCAGGGGGGACTGTGGGCCTTTTGGCGCTCAACGCCTTGTTCACCTTGATCAAAGACTATAACTTGGGAGTAGTTACTTGTCATTTCCGACATTTATTTGACCCTTTGTCTTCAGAGATTACCCTTCGTTCTATACCCGACTCTATGCCTTCCTCGACAGAGACGTTCTTCATCTCAAACACCGCGCAAGGTTCTTCCGACTAACGGAGCTTTTTTTGAGCTCAACGTTAGTTTTAGTACCACTCCTTGAATCTATGCCTAAATTCACTGATTTGATTTGTAGTCATTTGCCAGCGTCACTTCTTGCATCATTTGTCAAGAGATTGTCCCGGCTTTCTCTCGCCGCACCGCCTGCTGCAATTGTCATGATCATACCATTGACTTATAACCTCCTCAAGCGACATCCTGCCCTCATGGAGATGATCCATCGGACGCAAGACATGGATGGTCCCTTTGTTGGCAAGTCGAGAATTGTTATCGTGTTAAGATTTTCTGACAAGTTACATAGACCCTTTCTTGCCGGACGAAGCTAACCCCAATACCACAAATGCGATTGATTCGTCGCTGTGGGAGCTTTACTCGCAAAAACAACACTACGACTCTGCAGTGTCTACCTTGGCACGGATATTCGAAGAGGCATTCACAAAGCCAGGCTACTCCATGGAGGATTTCCTGGACCATACGTACGGGACGGTGAGCTGCTGGAACATATAGTGTCGGCGCTTTCGCTAAGTCGAATCAGCTTATTGAAGCAGAGACAAGGCGTCGGATCCAAAGGGAACCCGCTCTGGCGATGGAGCTTGTCAGAAATCCATTCCCGGTTGCCTCAGGTGAGGGTGCTGATGATGATGTTGTCGTACAGGGTGGACTGGATGCAGTGAGCGAACTGTGGGTCTTTGGGTGACATTAGCTACTCATGCTTCCTACTCTGTACCACTGAGTCGGTGTATTTAAATTGTGGTCTGCATTGCCTCAAGTCTGGTTAGTGGCACGTAAATACCGACAAACATACAACCCCACCGTAGTCGAAGATGCACTGAGCCGTATCAGCTGTAATCCCGAGTATCGACTATTGTCAGCATGGACGCGATCCGCGTTTCCAAGGCAAGTGTGTAGCCACCAGGGTCATCGGGGCCACTCCGTAGCTAAGCTTGCAACTCCGTAGGTCGAGAAAGTTCTCTGCGGCAAATCAGGCAGCGTCCAGTACGGCTCCCTGCACCTGACAGCGCACCACCTGATATTTCGTTATGAAGATCCGGAGAAAGAGGAGATGTGGGCGAGTTCCTTATCATCTTACCGCTCATCCTTATGTTAATACCAAGGCTAGGTTCCATATCCATTGATTTCACTCGTCATGCAGCTCCCACACACTTTGCATGGGCGGAGTCCGATTACTTTTCATACACGGACGTTCGAGACCTTCTCTTTATCCTTTGGGAGCGACCGCGATGCTATCGATGTATTCGAAAGCGTCAAAGAGTTGACGGTGTGCTGTAGGTTGCGCTCGTTCCCCGGCAAGTATTGTGACCAACAAGTCAATAGCCTCTGTCAATCAGCTCTATGCATTTTTCTATTTCCCAAACCCTCCACTGGATTCTGTTGGTGGATGGTCAATATACTCTCCACGGGAGGAGTTTGGACGGATGGGTGTTGGTACTCGAGCGAAGACCTGGCGCTTTACCGACATCAACAAGGATTACCAGGTAAAGTGCTCCTGTTTTGCTACAAGACAATATTTGATCGGGTTTATAGTTTAGCCCAACTTACCCGTCGCGTTTGGTAGTCCCGACACGGATAAGTGATTCTACGCTTCAGTATGCATCAAAATACAGGAGCAAAAGTAGAATACCCGCTCTCACTTATTTGCACTGGGCGAACCACGTAATTACATTTGTCCTGTTCATGAGGGAATATTCCTGACACCATACATACAGGCCAGTATAACTCGCTCGAGTCAACCGATGGTCGGAATCAAACAGAACCGTTCTGTCCAGGATGAAAAACTCGTGGAGGCTATCTTTCAAACCCATCACTATCCGGAATCCCGGTCGTCAAGCGCCCCGGTTTATGGTGCAACTGCCACAAATTTGATTGTAGATGCGCGCCCAACAGCCAATGCTGTAGCAAACACTGCCAGAGGCGCTGGCACAGAAAATATGGAACACTACAAGGACGCAAAGAAGACCTATTCTGGCATCGACCATATCCATGCAATGCGCGAATCGCTAGGCAAGGTTGTAGATGCTCTTCGCGAAGCAGATACCGTGGCTGCCAGCGTGAGCGGTTACCTTCCTGGAGAAGCCCAGCGACTAGCTATCTTGGATCGCCATGCGCTGCGCCGATCCGGCTGGCTCCGTCATATGTCTAATATAATGGAAGCCGTGGTTCTCATCATCCGAAATATACACGTCAACTCGTCTCATGTTCTGATCCACTGTTCAGACGGATGGGATCGGACATCTCAATTGTCTGCTCTCGCTCAACTCTGTTTGGATCCATACTATCGCACGATGCGTGGCTTTCAGATACTCGTCGAAAAGGACTGGATATCTTTTGGGCACCGATTCTTGGATCGATGCGGTCATCTATCATCTGAAAAGTTTTTCACGTCCTTAGCGGATACAGCGAATGGCAGTGGTGGTGCCGATGCTGCCCAGGCCTTTCTCGCTTCGGTTCAGAACCGCTTCGTGTCCCAGCACCACATCAAGGAAACGAGTCCTTCTTTCCATCAATTCCTCGAATGCGTTCGTCAGCTACTACGGCAGTTTCCTGAACGATTTGAATTCAACGAGTACTTCCTACGTACCATCCACCATCATCTTTATTCCTGCCAATTCGGAACGTTTCTATATAACTGCGAGCGGGAGCGCAGGTATGGAGAAGACAGAATGGTCCCGTCGGAACGTGCTGCAAGCCTCTGGGACTTTCTAAACTCATCACCACAAGTGGAGAAGCATAAGAACCCCTTTTTTGACAGCTCCTTGGATGATCCAGTACGCAGAGATGGCAAACCAGACATGGGAGTATTGTTCCCTAATCCCAAGGACGTTCGCTTTTGGTTTGAACTTTATGGTCGCACGGACGAGGAAATGAATGGGAGGGTCGTTATCTCTCAAGTCAAAGACGAGTCTGAAGGCCCCGCTTCTATCGAGGGTCTCGACGACGATACTGTTAGCCAACGTGGGGAAATCCTATTACCACCACCAACTTTTGATCCCCCGTCAATCATTCCGTCCCCTTCTCCTTCATTGCCACCCACCAGGTCTGCCGCTACTGAGGGCTTATCTTCCAGTTTTCAGGGGTTGTGGTCGTCTCTACCCGATCTTCCCCAGAGAGTCGCCGAAGGTTTCACAAGCGCGGGGGCTTCGACAACTCTAAAGGCTTCTTGGCCCCCGGCACAATCGAGTTCACTGGGCAGTAATTCGTTGCCCCAGGGTCACACACGAAACTCGAATCCCGGAGATTTCTTCTCTAGCAGCGGAGTGAAATCCGTTTGGGGAAAGTTGTCGTCAAATGCCACAGCAGCATTCTCGGCTGTACAAGAGGCATATGATGGAGTTACGAAGGTTCCCTCGAGAGGGAATGGGGATGAGGAAGACGTCGGAAAGACATCTGAGCTCCAGTCTCGCGACGTTCACGACGGGCAATCCTTTTCAACCATCTCTGGATCAACGTATAACCCTTGGGGCAGCGTTACGCCGCGGAAGACATCTATACCGGCAGTGCCGACCGACAATCCCTGGAGCACTGCACGTTCGCGCTCGCCCAGAGTATCGACTATCGCCTGGGATGCGGTGGACTCAGGATCGCTTGTCGCGGACCTCACGATTCCTCGTTTGCAGTACGAACGAAACACGACTGTTCTCCCTCGCGTCGCAAACCAGAGTCCTGGTGTGGGGACGGGTCCTCCCACGCGGTTGAGCGGTGAGAGGAAGATTGAGCAGGAGCAGAAGCGACCCATGATTAATACGGATCCTCTTGGGGTGGCACTGTTGTAATTTCAGGCTTGGGTGTAGGCTGTGAGTATATAATATACGTTACATGTAACCAATCGCGACGTGGCGGTTCTGATGATATCGCCACGCAACAGCATTAATGGCGTGATCGCGATGATTAGATAAGCAGCTGAGTCCTTTAAATTGCCACTGGCTAGGCCGAACAGCCCACATTCCTTGTTTCTTTCTCTCCTTCATACCATCGCTCTCCATGTCTGCCAACGGTAGTGCACGCCCGTCTCTTGCCCCAGGGCACTTCCTCTTCACTTCCGAGTCCGTTGGCGAAGGCCACCCTGGTGCGTTCTACGTGCCATTTGAATGTTCCGCGCTTAATGTTCCTCAGACAAGATCTGTGACCAAGTCTCCGATGCTATCGTGAGCGTCCCACATCACACATGTTGAAATCGCCTTCTTATATTGTTGATTAGCTCGATGCTTGTCTCGCCCAAGATCCCTGGTCAAAGGTTGCCTGCGAGACGGCCACCAAGACCGGAATGATCATGGTCTTTGGTGAGATCTCAACCAAGGCCCAGATTGACTACCAAAATGTCATCCGCAACACTATCAAGCAAATTGGCTACGATGACTCGTCTAAAGGCTTTGATTATAAGACATGCAACATTCTGGTGGCAATTGAACAGCAGTCGCCTGATATTGCCCAGGGTCTTGATCACGGTTCTCTGGAGCAACATGGTGCCGGTGACCAGGGCATCATGTTCGGCTATGCTACCGATGAGACTGAGAATCTCATGCCCTTGACGGTTGTGCTTGCCCATAAGCTCAATGCAGCAATGGCTGCCGCTCGTCGTTCTGGATTGTTGTCCTGGCTGCGACCTGACTCCAAGACCCAAGTTACTGTTGAGTACAAGAGCGATGGTGGTGCTATGATCCCTCTTCGAGTTGACACCATCGTGATCTCGACGCAACATGCCGAAGAGATTTCAACGGAGCAACTTCGGAAGGAGATTTTGGAAAAAGTCATCAAGGGGGTGATTCCCGCCAACCTCCTTGATGATCACACCATCTACCACGTATGTGTTTCTCCTTACTCGCTGCGTCTTGATATTTACAAAAGGCCTCAGATCCAACCCTCGGGCCGCTTCGTTATTGGTGGTCCTCAGGGTGATGCTGGTTTGACTGGCCGCAAAATTATCGTTGACACGTACGGTGGTTGGGGAGCCCACGGTGGAGGTGCCTTTTCTGGCAAAGACTTTTCCAAGGTCGACCGCTCGGCTGCCTACACGGCCCGCTGGATTGGTACTAGGCCCTTTCGCTTTGAATGAACTCCATGACTGATGACTATTTTAGCCAAGTCCCTTGTTGCTGCTGATCTTGCTCGCCGTGCTCTCGTACAGCTCTCGTACGCTATTGGCGTTGCCGAGCCCTTGTCTATCTACGTTGACACTTATGGCACTGGCAAGAAGTCGAATGAAGAGCTTGTTGCGATTATTCGCAAGAACTGGGATCTCCGACCTGGTGTCATGGGTGAGTTTGATGTCTTTCCTAGCTGTTCGATCTTGTAACTAATGTATTGCGCACAGTCCGTGAGCTTGCACTCCAGAAACCTATTTACTTGCGCACTGCGTCCTATGGCCATTTCGGCAACCCAGACTACGCTTGGGAGAAGCCCAAGAAGCTCGCCTTCTGATCATTCGTCCCCTTGGCACTTTGTACTTTCCGCCTGGCATCGGAAGTTCATCCTTCCGCTCATTCTTGCATCACGCTCGTAGACCACACACTTTCCTATTTCTTTGCTATCATGTAGTACGAGCCCAGAGAGGGCCATCACATCGACGACCTACTACCCCGGGCAGCAGCCCATCATCTACTACACGCCAAAGACACGTATAACCCACATATCCTTATTGTAGTATTGAAGAATTCAACCGCGTTCAACCGCGTATTACAACGAAATCAGCATGTTGTCCAAGCGGCGATGACTCGTATAAATTTTTTTGCATGACACGTCGAGAGTCGGCTACCAGCCCACCGTAGTTACAGATAACTGTTTTTCACTGATCCGCATGTCGTCGAGATCATACACCTCCGGGACGGGCGGAACTTGGAGTGGTTTGAACATATTGATTAGTTTATCCGGTCGTGCCCGACCTACCTTAGCAGACCACTTACGAGAAAAAGATGGAGGTTGAGGCGTTGGTTTAAAGGACACCCCATCTACACGTTCCGAACAGACTTTCCCTTTTACCACACCCACAGGCTAGCCAGTGCGTTTCATTCCAGCTAATCAGCTTCACAAACTGACGGGCTCCTAGTGTGTGGCATATTAGGTCTATTGTTGCGCGACTCCACCATCGATGCGGCTGCCGAGATCAGCGAAGGTCTTTCTTTGTTACAGCATCGCGGTCAAGATGCATGTGGCATCGTCACCTGTGGCCCGAAAGGCCGTCTGTACCAATGCAAAGCGAATGGAATGGTCCGGGATGTATTCGATGACAAGGCTGTTGGAAAATTGATCGGTGGTATGGGCGTCGGGCACGGTGAGTCTCCACGATCAGCGGCAGTTCACATCTAATCTTCGGGACCACTTCAAGTCCGATACCCAACAGCTGGCAGCTCCAACCATGCCGAAGCTCAACCCTTCTACGTTAACTCACCCTATGGTATCGTACTTGCACATGTATGTTTTACAACGACCGCCAGAGAAGCATATTTATCCAACATTGTTCCGCAGAATGGAAATCTTATAGACAGTGCAACCTTGTTGCACTACATGGATGCCACAGCACATCGGCACATCAACACCTCGTCCGATTCCGAATTGCTCTTGAACACCTTTGCGGACAATCTTCAACAAACCGGCAAATTTCGCATAAACGAAGAAGACATTTTCACAGCCATTGGAGGCTTGATGAAGCAGTGCAGGGGGGCGTACGCTTGTGTCGCAATGATTGCAGGATTCGGGATCATCGCCTTCAGAGACCAGAATGGGATCCGACCTGTCGGGTTGGCGTCCCGAAAGGC
>JBBPNN010000384.1:0-27589 GCA_038090935.1 Hortiboletus campestris
ACGATGGTGAAACGAACAAGATCACGTTGACTTTCTATAAATATATGGTGGACGAGTCTGGTCGTCTTGATCATACCCGTGCAGCGTTCGCGCTGAACAAGACGATGAAATGTGTGGATGTACCATTTGATCAACGGATTCTTTATGTTCATCTCGGTGCCTAGTTCGAGTTTGCTTTCTCACTTTACACTGCTTATATCGGTATCAAATATGCTACCCATACTGTCCATCGTTTCGGGGGTCGTGCTAGGCCAAAGTGTATACGATATCAGATCCTCGGCCCTGTAGCCCGGAACAATCAAGGTCAAAAGTCGAGTGTCATACGAGAGCGCGATGTAATCCAATACTCCAAAGGTACTGATGGCCATGCCTTGTCGAGGGAAACTGTAAGTACGCTGGCTTACCTAGGTCCCGTAACTAGTACACATACCGTCCGTGGTACTGAATGGTAGTCATTCACTGGCAGTATTCTACCTTTTGGTGTAACGGCTAAGCGTGCGGCGGTCTGGTCGCTTACAGAAACTCGGAGAACTCTCGTCTACAGGTGGTTGTGGAGACGACATCATGTCCTGCGTTTGGGTCCTGGTCGAGCTCTTCCCTTGTGATACCATCTTGTTCGTCGATCGTTTTCGTTACCGGAGAATATGTTTGCACGATATCTGCATCAGGGGTTTCTTTGATCATTTGTTGTACTCATGCCAGTGCTCCTACGCACCTCGGAGCGCCGAGGAAGTCGTGGGGGTGGTGCCCATGTCAATTTCCTGCCAAGGAGAAACTTTGAACGAGCAGGAACAGCTTTTGGAAAATGACGCACAAAAAGTCGGGCCACTGGCCCGATGGTTGCTTCATCCCAATCATTGGGCTCGTACAGCGCTGCTTGAAATCGGTTGCGATCCCTGCTTGACGACATCTTCATGATAACGATCTGCGCAGAAACGATCTTCATGATATTATACAATGGATATTGTGAAAATGTGACTCTGTAACTTGGCTCTTGGAGAGGACAAGGATCGATTTAGCTTAGTGGCCTAGTATGTCGCATCACAGAGTCCCGGACCTTCCTTCGAGTCTAATATCAGATCTATGTATAAGCGAAGTGCCTTCGTTTCCCCTAACCTCGCTGAAACTCATAAGCCGACTAGTCGCCGTCTCTTGTTCCATCACCGAGTCGCACGGCCCCGGTGACCGAGTATATATATACCCGAGGATGCTGGCCCTGACCAGGCAGAACACTGATCTTGACGACAATCCTATTAATCATGTCTTTGACCAACTACGCAACGATTGGCTCCCTCAATTACATCCTCCCTCCTGCAGATGGCTCTCGGCCTCATTGCTACACCAACGCCGGCAGCGTCACAGGCATACACCGTCGCAACTGGGTTGAAGATTGGCATGTCGTCGATGTTGAGAACGTCCGCGGGTCAGAGGACCAATACAAGCTTGACAATGCTGGTTTTTAGTTTGGAAGGGAGGCTTCGAAGCACACTAGCTTCCTGGACGACAAAGAGAAAGCTGGATACTACCCTGAGTGCATCGACCTTATCAAGAGGATCACTGGCGTGAGCAGGGTCGTTGTCTTTGACCACAGTGCGTTTGGCATCGTCTCTCGGTGATGGTGCCGTTAACTAATGTTAGCAATCCGCCGCCGCAGACCCGGGGAGCCAGATGACAGTCCGCAGAAGCGCCAGCCTATCTCTCTTGTGCACGCAGACCAGACAACAGCTTCGTCCGTTGCCCGCGTTCACCGCCACCTCCCTCCCTCCGATGCGCCAGCGCTGCTCAAACGGCATTTTCAGATTATCAACTTATGGCGTCCCATCTCATACGCTACGCTTGATTGGCCTCTCGCACTTTGCGACTTCCGTAGCGTTGACGTCAAGAAGGACCTTATGGCCGTTGCACTTATTTACCCCGATCGAGAGGGAGAGACATTCTACGTCAAGTTTAACGAGGCACATAAATGGAAGTACATGCGGGGAGTGGAGCCGGATGAATTCGTTTTGATTAAATGGTGCATACCTCTCCCGCGCATTGGTGAGGAGCCTGTGTGTGACAAAGGGACGGTCCAGCTTCGACTCCGTGCAAGATGGGAGCGTGGCTATCCTTACTCCACACACTGGATTCGAGGGCCCAAATAGCCCCGAGGGAGCGCCTCTCAGAGAGTCCGTCGAGATCAGGGCGCTAGTCTTCTACGACTACTAAGATTATGCGAAGGAATTAGGCAAGGTGATATTCGTGTAGGAGTACATGGGTGGAGCATGTATATGATACTTACATCATGACAACTCATCTCAACTGTCAACGTTGCATTCTTTACATACACTTTCTTTGTATCGCATGTGTTAGTTCAGAGTTCGATGCCCCCAGCCCACACCTGACCGCTCCGTTCGATGGACGACAGCAATCGCCCAGCGAATATGACTCGGGTTTTCCTCCCGCGCACGTAAGACGTGGGACCGTCGACACGCACCTTTTTCAATTGCAAGCCCGAGGTCGATGTCATGCCAGTGGCGAGGAGCTACGCGTTGTCCCAAAGTATACCAGCACCGGCGTGTCCAAGCAACGTCACTCGCAGTGGACGCGTTCTCGGCTTGTCTTCGTGAACATGCTCCTGCTCATGCAGTCGAGCTCCTCGAACAGGGCCGGGGTGTCTTCTGGGGCCAGCTCACCCGCCTCCGTTCCCCACTTGACAATCTCGTGATATCTAGCCCGGCAGGAAACACGCTGGCAGACGATTTCACGAGGCTCGTCTTGCTCATTCGCAATTCCCTCAATTCACCTGGTGCAGATCAGCATGAGCGCATGTGCCATCTTAACGTCGATATGCACAGGGTTGTAGCCAATATCCGCGACCTACCCGGCCTCTCTCGTTTCCTTCTTCCCTCGCTCTTCCCCGATCTCCAACGTGCAGCCAGTGGGAGACCGGTCATCATCGTCAATGCGAGCGAGTATGGCTGTGACGCGCTCATTGTCTTACTTGATTGCGATCCTGTTCATATTCCATTGCAGATCACACACGAAGGCGTTCGAGACCTGTCAACGGAGCTCCATACGTTGACTGTACGCGCAAAGACGGTCGACATGACGAGAGAGCTCGCAGCCTTCTTACGCAAACTATGGGATCAGATTGTTTCGCCTATCGTTGGTTTTCTCCAGACGATCTATCCAACTCAATCACGCGTCTGGTGGTGTCCCACCGCCGAGTTCTCTGTGCTTCCCTTGCACGCTGCTGGTCCCTATAGGAAGGGTCAACAGAACCTCCCCAACATCTACATCTCGTCCTACACCCCAACTCTGACCGCCCTTATTCGTGCTAGACGGTGTGATCCATCGAGTTCTGCAGCTCAACGGAAGCGTTTCATTGCCATCGGCCAAGCCGAAGCGATTGGCGAAAGTGGACTGGTCTCCGTCGGGGCGGAACTGGACAACATTGGTGAGCGCGTCGACGGCCTTGCCACATTCACGCGCATAGACGGGGAGGAATCTTACATTTCCCGTGTCGTTGAAGAGCTTGGCAAGAACAATTGGGTGCACCTTGCGTGTCATGGTCTTCCAAATCCAAAGAAGCCGTTCGAGTCCGCATTCGCTCTGCGCGACGGACACTTTACGATCCAACGAATTATCGGGTGCGATTTGAAGAATCCAGAGTTCGCGTATCTCTCTGCGTGTCATACCACTGTCGGAGACGAAGAGAGCCCAGACGAGGTGATCCATCTTGCGTCGGCAATGCAGTTTGCTGGGTTCCGATCTGTGATTGGGACCATGTGGGCGGTGGACGATGGTGAAACGAACAAGATCACGTTGACTTTCTATAAATATATGGTGGACGAGTCTGGTCGTCTTGATCATACCCGTGCAGCGTTCGCGCTGAACAAGACGATGAAATGTGTGGATGTACCATTCGATCAACGGATTCTTTATGTCCATCTGGGTGCCTAGTTCTAGTACATCTTTGTTTACTGTCTCACTTTACATTGCTTATATCGGTGTCAATATCCATCGTTTCGGGGTCGTGCAAGACCTAAGTGTATACGATATCAGATCCTCGTAGAAAAGCCTGGTGATCGGATGGTTGCTTCATCCCAATCATTGGGCTCGTACAGCGTTGCTTCAAATCAATTCCGATCTCTGCTTGGTGACATTCTTGTGATAACAATTCGCAGAATCGATCTTCATATTATACAAAGGATATCAGGAAAGCGTGCTTCCGTAACTTGGCTCTTGGAGGGGACAAGGATCGATTTATAAGAGTCACTCAGTGGCCTAGTGCAGTTACTACAATCAGCACTGGCATTGAATTCCGCGCGCGCTAAGCGCCGTAAGATTGGCGGCTGTGATCAATGGTCACACTGCCCATTGCGGCTCAATTTTCGAGGGCCTCTATAAACTAGTCGTATGCTACTTTTGGAGGAAACGGGGCCACCTACGGACGTTGCTATGTGCGCGGGTGAGGGACAAGGTATAGTACGGTGTCGTAGGCAGCCGATCCTGGTGGAGAGTGACTCGTGAGCTGCGAGGGCGGGTGGGAACGCCTCGCAGTTCAGTCCAAAGTGTGGCAGCGCGCCTGGAAACCCAGGTAGGAGCAACTGCGACTCGAGCTCAGATCGGAGATTGAGGTGCGGAGCTGCCATCCAGACCCTCTGAGACCTTTGGGGAAGGGTGCCTGATGAGCACCACAAACAGGATGCCGACGTAGTTCTCCGAACGTGGCACGTACGGCGTCCTCAGATCTAGCTATTTCATTATCATCTCGGCACCATACCGTAGGCAGAGTTAGCCACCCATCCATGCTTGGTCACTCGAGGGAGAGCTCCCAAGTCTGACCTTGGATAGTCAAGATTTCCCACAGACCACGTGGGATCTGCGCTTCGAGGGGGCAGCGTATCTTGCCAAGTTGTTTCACCATGGACGTCGACAACCCGGCGGCGTATGCCAGGTTGTTCGCTCGTGCGCCTGTCTATGACCTTGTGTTTGCTTGCCTGTCTCCCCGTTCGCTCGTCCAATTAGCTCTAACTTGTCGTGCTGCCTACTTGGCTGTGGCCGAATTCAAATCTCGAGCTTTCAACATCAACCGCCATTTCTCGCGATACTTCACCGACCCCATCGCGTTTCGTTATCTCCTGGCTAGAACCAATTCTCTCGTCTCTGGTTCTAATGCCCTCCAGTTCCTTGACAGGACCTTCTACCCCGAATCTGACCTCGACCTCTACACCCATCCTGGCCATTCGTTTGAAGTTGCCCAGTTCCTTGTAGAAGCCGAGGGCTATCAGTACGTTCCTCGCGAACTACAGGAAAAAGATTGGCGGGTGACTACCAAGGGTCACTGGGACGGCACTGAGCAGCGTGTGGTCCCAAGCCGGGAGTCAAGCCATGCATACCCCGAGACAACAATTAAGTCCGTTTGGACCTTTGAGAAAACAGGCACCAATGAAGAGCGTTTGAAAGTCCAGATCATCGAAGCCTCCTCGTCTCCACTAGAATCCATTCTCGGATTCCATTCTAGTACGTCTTGCTCAGCGTCGATACTTTCAACCTCTTGAGCGCTATGTCGTCCCCCAGCGTGTGTCATGAACTTTATCTCGTCTGATGCTGCATACTCCCTTTATCCCATCGCGACGTTTGAAAATCGTAGCACGCTCGGCATGCCGCCTTCGCGATATGCCTCGACATCCATCCAAAAGTACGTCAAGCGTGGATGGCGTTTCTATTTCGTTCCCACCATCAACGACATAGCGCACCCAAAGAAATCGGCCTTCTTACTGGAACAAGCGCGATGGGTCCACGATAACCACACGTGGAGATTACCACTAGATCAGACTGGCGTCAAGGAGCGTCCCCCCTTGAGCCGGACTTCAGCTCCGCTCACGTTTGATCCTGTCCTTGTCAACGGGTGGAGGTTTACGCGCATCAAGGGGGATGTTGATGGTTATGACTGTCACTATTATCCGCTGCGGACGACGCTCTTTCGCTACAACTATGCAATCCCAGACGAGCCGATAGCGTTTACTATAAGAAACTGGGCCAATCGGCAAGGACTCTATAGTCATGGGCAAGTTTCCAAAAAGGACTGGGTCTGGTGTGTTTCTCTCTCTTGCGTGATTGATGCGCTGGATTCTAACGCGCTGTAGGTTCGACGCAGATATTCCGGATTTTTTGGTGATGTAAAATCGTGTCACGCCTGATTCACGGGCACAAGCATGTAGGCTTGACAAAGTACGCGCCTTTTTGACTGGATCGACCGTTCTCTCCTCCCACGTTTGTAATGATCGACATGGCGGGTTGGGCATGTGTTGGCGAACATTGTCTCGATGCAATGTCGAATGTTGGCTGGGGGGATCAGAGAATTGGCGCTGCATTGACTCTTTCGTGATTGGTTACTGGTAGCAGACGTCTCGAATCTTGATAATGTACAGTAGACTCCTCGTTGCATACGAGTCTGGCGGCGAAATCTCGGGCTCGTTCTTTGGAGCTTTATAGGCCCAAAGTAGCACTCGGATTTGCGGATGATTTCACTTGGTCCGAACTAGTACGTGAGGATTCCTTCGATGTCACGGTTCTGGGGTGCATCCCATCGATTTCCCTCTGGGTCCAAGTTCGGATCACTGATTTCCATCTCAGATCTGTCGCACTTTGTATGTGGGCTCGAAAGAGCGTACTGGGAGAACGACGTTGCTACGTTATACTAATGGTCCTCAGCGGTGATGGACGGAAGGAACTGATGCTCGCCGCCATTGTTACGCTCTCACATAGCGAACCTTCCCGGTCCTCCGTTCGAGTGGTCAAGGGATCGGACGCCAATCAACGCCCATATGTCCAGGCCCGTCCCCCTGAATGTTTCGGCTTTGCGGACCGCTCCTCCGGTGGTGGCTGGGGGTGCGCTGGTTTTGACGACATTTCCTTCCAAGACGCAAACTGTTGCCCTGCTGTGAGTGCCATCTCGATGAGCTGGGGATCCCAGATGTCTAACACAAACATCTTTTCCACAGCATTTCGCATTCGCAGGTCGACAATTTATATCTGACGATTGACGAACCATCACCCTGATCGCATCAGAATGTCTGGACTACCGCATATGCCAAAGGCATCCCTTCCACCTACCCCTTCCCCAGATCCGCCCACTTGGAACTCATCGGAACAGGGGAAACAGGGGGAGTACAAGGACTGCATTTCATGTAGAGTCGTCGGAACAGGTGCACTCGGCTTGACGGGTTTGTATGCGCTATGCATGGCTCGTCCACGAGCACCAGGAAGCGTCTTTGGAAAGATGGCGATGGCTGGCATTGGGGTTGGTAAGTCGGCTTACTTCGCGGTCTCATCGCATGCACTTTCTCCCGTGTCAATCCCAAGTGTTTCCAATTTTGTCTAGCCGGAAAAAAAGTCCATATACTGATACGCATACATTCTTCTTTCCGCAGGGTTTCTAGCTGGTAGTGTGGTAAGATGGAACACGACTCCCACAGAGATGCTGGGGGCGTTTACCGACCAGTCCCGAGGCGCTCCACAGCAACCTGCATCATGAATTCAGTCTGCAACATCTCGTGTGGTTTGCTACATACTTTCCGTCTGGGATAATCTCGAACATGGTCACTTCTCTGGCTTATATTTTGCATGCGAGAGTCTCCACAACAACAGGAAACCTGCGAATCGATTTGAACTGACGCTTGGTCATCCTTTTGGCTCCCTAGTGTGACTAAAACATTGGGAACTTTCTCCCAGAGGTTAACATTGGTCAGTGTTCCTTTTGTTCAATAACTGGGCAAGCCGGACAAGTGGTAATCGATACCACTGGCATGAATCGTCGACATTACATGAGACATGCAAGCCTTCTCGATGGTAACCTAAGCCTTTATCAAGTAATTTGTTTGCAGGACTGACACTGTTCGCATTCGTAGTATAATTTAGTGTGCGCATTCAACAGACAGACTTTATATATTCGATGGTTGGCTCGTGCATACAGAACGCATTTTCCGCTCCCTCGTCTGACCCGGAGGAGTGATTGATGCATGCGTGGCGGCAAAGCGTTGTTTGGCAAAGGCTTTGAGAATAAACAAACATTCCATCCAATATCCCATGTTACATCCTGCCGCTCCTTGCATAACTCGATGTTGGGCACTTTGCTACGAGTACATGCACCACTGAGACGCTCTACTCAGCATGTACTCGTACGTTCAAATCGTGCTCTGCTCACTGCACCCAGCGCATACGCCATAGATCAACTCGAAAAAGATGGCGCACGCATTCTTCGTGCCGTGCAAAAGCGCGTCGAGACAAGAAGACAGTTGCTGTCCAAGGCGAGTCGCTCGAGGAACAGGCGTTTTTTTGCCTTGACTCACCTAAAGGGAAGATGTCGGAAACCATGTCGTCTCCAGAAGACATTGCGGCTTCGCGTCATGTCAAGGAGCTGCAGCCTCTGCACGATGCGTGGACGTCATGGGTGGAAGCGCGAGAGGTCCGTTGAATTCTTTTCGGAGCTCGAGGCGTGTCTGTCATACATAACGATCTCAGTAGTCCTTGCTAGCTACGCTCCCCCTTCTCAAGGACCCAGATCCAATCATGCGTTCCTTGGCCGAAGACGAGTTCACGACCCTCAAGGAGAGCTTGTCGACGTATCTCTCGACGACCTTTCCTTCCTTGCTCGTTCCGGTCTCGCAGACGCGGTCGTTTTCGGCGCTGTTGGAGCTGAAAGCGGGTGTGGGGGGTTCGGAGGCGACGCTTTTCCTGACAGACCTGTTGAGGGTGTACGTTCGTTACGCCCACTCTCGGGGGTGGCGCGCGGACGTCATTCAGAGCACGGAGGTGATGGGTGGAGGCATGCGGGATGCGATCGTGGAGGTGAAAGGGGACGGCGCGTATGACACGCTGCGGTGGGAGACGGGCGTGCATCGCGTCCAGCGCGTGCCAGCGACGGAAGCGAGCGGACGGGTGCATACGAGCACCGTCGCGATCATCGTAGGTTCTCACTTTTTGGAACTGTCTCGTACTCACCAAGCGTAGGTGCTTCCACTCAGTGAAGATGCTGAACCCGCTGCAGACGATAATCTGTTCAAGATGGAGGACGTGCGGATCGAGGTGATGCGTTCGCGTGGTGCAGGTGGACAGGTTCGTGTCCATACATGTTTCTTGTCAAGCATCACTCATGCGCTCTTAGCACGTCAACAAAACGGAGTCGGCGGTGCGTTTGACACACGTGCCTACGGGCGTGACAGTGTCGATGCAGGACGAGCGGAGTCAACACCAGGTTCGGTTCGGTTCCTGACTTTTTTCAATCGATGGTTATTCACGCATCTCATTATCCTAGAACAAGCGTCGTGCATTCCAAGTCCTTCGGGCTCGACTCATGGACATGAAAATTACGAGAGATATCGCTGAGCGTCGTGCAACCCGCCAAAGCCTCGTTCGGACCGCCGATCGCAGTGAGAAGATTCGGACGTATAATTATGCTCAGGCGAGTTGGTTGGTCGCGTGGTTACTTGGCGTAGTCAAACTTGACGTTTTCTTTAGGACCGCGTCACCGACCACCGCATCGGTCTGTCATTGATGAATCTTCAGTCTTTCATGGAGGGCGATGGCGTGCAGGCATTTTTGGACGCGATGAGGTGCAATTGGGAGGAAGAGATGATGGAGGAGGCTGTGAGCGAAGTAGATTAGACAAAGTGCTAGGGGCCCAAGAAAACGTTGGAACAGAGCTACATAATGATAGGACAAATCGTAGGTATCATCCATGCGGATGCTGTCCTGGCATCCAGATTTGTGCACACGAAACACTAGAACAAAATATTTATCCCATAAATTTAAAGTCTGACCAAATTGTTTGTGCCGTGC
Source organism: Hortiboletus campestris (assembly GCA_038090935.1). NCBI lineage: Eukaryota > Fungi > Basidiomycota > Agaricomycetes > Boletales > Boletaceae > Hortiboletus > Hortiboletus campestris. The sequence goes on from JBBPNN010000384.1 coordinate 9,826, forward strand.
GATGAACTTGTCTTCAATGGGTCGATATGGCGTTGAGTTGCATCATGATGACAGGCTCATCGGCCGACAATCGCAGCAACCACTTGATCACACGGAGTTAACTCGTGTGCGTTACATGATCCGACAAACTCGAATATCGGAGATACCGAGCTCGTCGAGTTGCTCTTGAGTCACCTCCCGTTCGTTGGCAAGCAGTTTCTCTCGAGACTCGTTCGGGAACCAGTCCGCCATGAAGTTGAGCAGCCCATAGTCGATGTTGGCTATGCGCGATTCATGAGCAGTCAAGAACGCAAGACACGAGGGGCGTACTCACATGGGTTTGCCTTTAGGACCGTCGGTGCGCGACACATGGGACACCCTTCCATGCCACGTTTCTGCAGCTTGGCGAGACATCTGGATCGATGGGACGTTACGCACATGTAGGCAAAGATGGGTGGAAAAAAAGTAATTTACCTTACACAGAAGAAATGGCCGCAGCAAAGCCTGATTGGCTTGAATGCGATAGAGGTACAAATGAGGCATGCATAATCGTCGATGTGCGGTACCACGGGTAGAAGGACTTCGCCAATTGCTTGCACAAGAAGCTTCGGCAGAGATCTCGAAGGAGGCGTGATCAGCTGGGCTTGACGCGAGGAAGCCGTGAATGTAGACGCGTCTCGTTCCAGCAGATATAAAGGGATCGGAAACGTTGCACGTTTGGCATGCTTCTTGAGGATCTTCCGAGTTGCTTCCGAGTTCGCAAGTTGGAACTATATTTCAATGCGTGAGTTGGCGGTGATGAAGCGAGACAGAAGCCTGGGAGCGCTGGATACCTTCTTCACGTGTAGAATGAACGAGTTCAAGTTCAGGAATACATCAAAGGCCTCTCTGCTTCCGGGGAGGGCCAGAGACGCTTTCTTCTCCTGGACGAGTCCTTCGAATAACTTGAGGTGCTTCTCTACTTCTTCGATGCTTCTTTCGCCGAAGCTTGACTCGTTGACGCTTTCAAAGACTTCTGCTTCGGCGTAGAGGCCGAAGATCTCGCGCCAGGTATACAGGTCTGACTTGCCTCCCGGACGGGGACGCAAGGTCGTTGAATTATGAGCAGTGAGGGAATAAGCTGAGAATGAATGGGGAGCAGAGGATGATGCCGGAAGAGCCGTCAAAGAGATCGATCTAGCAAGCGTAGTAAGAGCCGAGTTGAAGCTGTCTTGTACATTGTCCGAGTGGCGAGAAAGGGAAGACAGGGTAGATGTCAGGAGCTGAAAGAACGCCGTGTCGGAGGGGAGAGGGATGATCAAGTCTGGGAAACGGTCGCTGACGACGGCGGTCAGCTAGACATGGGGCAAAAGCTGTGCAGAAACATACGATTCCCCCACCGAGTTATCCAGCATTTCGTCATCGGACATGATGGAAGGGTGAAGTAGTGCTCGTGTGATACGGTAGAGTGATTGTTCTGGAATTAGGAAATCGATATGATAGATAGGTTGTGTTGTTGAAGTGGTGGACCCGGGGTGTGTCCGAACGTCAGAAGGGTATCTCGACAACCGAAGCCTAGCTTCGGGCGCAGAAGAATAAGGATTCAAGGCGATCTCATAAACGATGGTGTATTTGTGTGATGCATCCGACACGCTTTCGGGAGTGAGTGCCGAAATCTCGTCTTGTTCCTCGGAACGGGCGAGTTCATGCCCTGGCTGCCCGTGCTCGAGCAAAGAGCGAAGGACCGAAGGCCCAAGGCCCAGAGAGTCGAGCTCGGACGCAGTTTGGTTGATTAGTCTTTTAAGCTGGAAGTTGACCGATTCTGGATCAATGAGTTCGAGCGGATCACCACAAGACCCACCTTGCGGTATTCGAAGGCATTATTCCTGAGTTCAGGTGGTAGGGTAACGAGCAACTGGGTGTAAGTCTTTGCAAAGTGCATTTCTTCACGACAAGGCGCATCGTACGCAGGGTTGCTTCAAGTCGTGTGCTGGCAACGGCATAAAACGGAAAACAGCTCCATTTGTAGCGGGTGTCTCAGGCACTGGTCGGGCACGTCAAGCACAAAGGGGCCAACATGGTTACAGTAGCACGAGGCAACAAAACTTTAATGATGCCACCCGCTGATACAAGCCAGCTCCGACGAGATTGAGTGTGTGCTAGAGTAGTGTACATCTCCACGAATGTGTCCGTGTCCCATGCAATTGTTCTCGCTCACAAAGGACCCACTCTGCCAGTGTCGGTGCAGAGTGTCGGTAAATTCTTCTCAGTGCGCAGTGGTAAAGATATTAGCCCGAAACTGTGCATGATGCATACGAATCCTGACACTGCACAACTTGAAGATGTTCCAAGACTCGATTGTTGTTAGGAACGGAAGCCTTTGCCAAACACTCCTGTTTTGGTAAGCGAGCATGCGGTCGGTGTACGATCCGCACGACCAACTTCCACCTTTGTGACCATCATGGCTGAATTTTTGGAATTTCTGGCACATGCAGCGGACGATTCAGAACCTGAACTTCCTCCCGGTTCACCTCCGACTTGTGAGTTTATCTTTATCAGCGTCGTGATCTCCACGCGCTCACCCCCCACAAGACAAGTTTGAGGGTCCTTGGTTCACGACACAAATATTACTTGCATCATCTATCGGATTTGTCTCGTTCCTGCTTTTTTCTTATTGTCGACCGCGATGGCCACTGCTCTTCGCCCCTCGCACCAAGCTGAAAGGTACTCGCACGACACGCGTCCCATCTCTCAACTCACCACCGTTTGCAGGGTTTTCTCCTCACGAGGCACACGCGCACTCCGCATTCTTTGGTTGGATCGTGCCAACGTTGAGGATATCCGAGTACACGGTCCTGCAAATAGTTGGATTGGATGCTGCGGTGGTCAGCCTGTCTCCTAGAAGGCAATTAGTAACCACTCAACTCTCATCCGCAGCTGCTAGGGTTTTTCAAGATGTCTTTCTATCTATTCTCTTTATGTTCTCTTTTTGCTATGACAGTCTTAATGCCTATCAACTGGACGGTATGTGGTGGCACATCATTGGATCTCGTATCCAACTCACTGCTATTAGCACAATATCGGAATCGGTGGGGGTTCGGACGACGACGACAGTGATTGGCCCCAATGGACATCTGCTGTCGACAAAAATCCTGCCGACCGTGACTGGCTTGACCTGATCAGCGACGCGAACAGCTACCTCACAGTACACTTCTTCTTCACGTATCTCTTCACCTGCCTCGCCCTCCGCTTCCTATACAAGAATTATCAGCGTTATATTCGCTCGCGCCAACTGTTTTCGCTGGAACTGGTACATTCCATTCCCGGTCGCACCGTGATGATCACCTCTCTGCCGCTCCATTTGCGTTCGGAACGTGCGCTTGCAGAATACTTTGAGAACATCGGCTTAAGCGTGGAGAGTGTTTCGGTTTGCAGAGAGGTTGGCACGCTGCAGGTTCTCTTGGATCAACGTACGAAAGCACTATTGAAGTTGGAGAAGGAGTGGACAAAGTACGTGGGCAACCCAAGTGTCGTGGAATCCTACGATCCTTCGGAGAATGTGATCCCGCAGTCGAGCGACGCCGAACCGTCCTTGTTGGAGAGTCAGCCCGCCAGATTTGTGGTCCCGCATCGCAGACGTCCTACGCTCCGTCCAGGATGGTTTTCCTCTAGAGTCGACGCGCTGGAGTATCTCGAGGCCAAGTTCAAGGAAGCAGACGAAAAGGTAAAAAGGTGGCGGCGAATTGGGAAAAACAAGTCTACCCATGTCGCTTTTGTGACGTTCGAGAAAATGTCCAGTGCAGTAAGGTTGTTGACTATTATCGTAGTTGTCGTGTTCAGCTTTCTTTCATGTAGCAAATCGCAGTGCAAACGGCGCACTCGCCTAATCCATTGGAGACAAAGACTCACCCAGCTCCGGAACCACGGGATATTGTCTGGTCGAATATCGAACATACTCCGGGCTCATTGCTTTGTCGAGAGCTCCTGGTAGTCGGAGCAGTCGGCCTGTTGATGTTCTTCTGGATATTCCCCATCACCGGTCTTGCCAGCTTGCTCAGTTACAAGGAAATCAAGAAAGTGATGCCTTGGCTGGGAACAATAATTGACAGCAATCCCAAGATTCGAGCTGTTGTGCAAAACTCACTTCCTTCCGTTGCCATGATCACGCTGAACGCACTGCTGCCGTTCATTCTGGAAGGTGAGTTTGAAAGAGAAGAGCTTTCAGCTGTTCGTTGACCCCATATCTCTTAGGTTTGACATACGCTCAAGGTTATAGAGCTCGTAGTTTGATCGAATACTCGATGCTGCGGAAGTGAGTGCTACTGGCTACATGGGAGGGTTAATTAAGCTCATATCAAATCAAGATACTTCCTCTTTCTGCTCATCAACGTGGTGTTCATTTTCCTCTTGGCTAGCACATATTGGCAACTTGTGAGAGACTTGGCGAACTCACCTGCCAAGATTCCCGAGAAGCTAGCACAAGCATTGCAACAAGGACGAGCCAAGTCAGTTGCGAAGAACTAGAATTGTTTCCGCGAATAACGTTGTTTTCAGGCACTTCTTCCTGTCCTATGTCATCCTTCAAGGTCGCTATCCATTCTCGTAACCATACGACAACTGACAATTAAACCAGGGTTTGGCATTATGCCTCTGCAATTGCTTAATCTCGGGGTGGTGATTCCTCGCATGATCTTCCGGATTTTTTGGACACGAACCCCCCGAGGTACGTGCGGTTCTTACACCTTTGCTCTGTAACTCTAATACCATGTAGACTTCGCCGAGCTGAATGCCCCTCCAATGATAAATTATGGCGTCGTATACCCCCAAGCAATTCTTATCTTCGTCATCACTATCCTATACAGTGTAGTACAACCGCTCATCGTCATTTTCGGTGCTATCTACTTTGGGGTAGCATATATCGTCTACAAGTACAAGCTTTTATTCGGTAAGTCGCCGTATCCAGTTTCGGTGAGCATCATTAAACACTGCCGCGTTTGCAGTGTTTTACAAGCCTTACGAATCGCAAGGTCAAGCTTGGCCGCTGACCTTTGTACGGCTGATCTGGGGCATCATCATCTTTCAGATCTTCATGATTGGCATCCTTACCTTACGACAGTGCTACATTATGTCCTCTCTTCTCGTGCCGCTGGTTCTGGCGACTGTCACATGGTCCTGGTATATTCACAAGAGCTTCCGGCCATTGAGTAGCGCAGTATGTCTGAGTTCCGTGTGCGAGGTAGAGAGGGGAGAAGAGGCCGCAGATATCGTGAGGTTGAGGGAAGGACACCCAGTGAGCTGGTCGCAGAGGTACGACGGACACGTTTCGCATTTCGAGTACTGACGCGTCCTTGCAGCAACCTAAGCCGCAGGAGATACGGACAAAACGACGAGACATTGTACGTTGCTCCAGAAGATGAAAGGACAGACTACGTATGTGCAAATATCTTTTTCGACATTGCGTCTTCCGACTTTGGATTGTAGTCACAGCCGCCGATGGCAAATTGGTACAACGGCGTTCTGAAGTAAGTCATGCTCGGACCTGGTCTGGCGACGTGTGCTCACCGAGATTTCAGCACTGGAAAACGACGCTACGGGCATCCTGCATTTACTGGTGTTCTGCCAGAGCCCTGGCTCCCGCTGAAGAAGGGGCAGATGCTTGTGAACGGCCACCGCAATGGCCTGATGAGAATTCCGCTCGAGTCGACCCACGGGATCGTGCTCAGTCTCCGTAATCGGTACAGCATGCTGCGAAAGAAGGTCGCACAGCGTCCACGGACCACTGCGAACGGTGAGAACGAGGTGCACCCTCTCGTCTCCGATACGCACGCTACAAACCCGTGGGCAGAGACCGTCGCGAGCCCGTCGTCGCTCGCGCAAGACCACCCTCAGCACCTCCACCATCGTCTCAGCTACGATCCCGCGTCCGGCGTGATCATGCTGCCCGAAGGGGACGACTGGCTCCTGGACGACGAGGATGACGATGATTCTTCTGACGAGTATGGTATCACGACGACGCCGTCGGGGGAGGCGGCGAGTAATACATCTCAGGAAGACCTTACCCATGCCTCGTCTTCGTCTCCGCCCACTTCGCCGAAGCGGCGTCATGGCACGTATTACCACCACCCTGAACGTCGTAGACCGACCATTCCAGGAGCGTTTCCTTCTTGAGCCTACACCCTCGTTTTAGTCGCTTTTTGCTTAGGATATACTTACAGATTAGCACTCTTGTGGATTTCATGTTTTCTACGACCTCTGATGAGGAATATGCACATCAGTGGGATTGATCGCAGTTATAGCGTCGTATCTCGGATCGATTGTCTGAATCGTATCCTTGACTTCACAATGCTACGTAGAGTCTACAAGTGAGTACAGTATCATCGCCAGGGAAAACCAAAGGGTCTCCTTAAGCGAGCTAGACTTGCACACCACTAGGGTAATTAAGATTAAGCAGATGATGGTATCTAGACGACATTCAAGGGTATTTTATCTACTGCGCATAGTATTTATCATGTACCTTCCAACTCCAATCCAAGAAGAACGATGAGCGAGTTTACTCAATGGAGGCCCACTCTCTACCTTCGCGCTGCTTGATGTGTATCGAAGCATGCGAAGGAACTCCGTTAATACGATGGTACGCGTTAAGGTTCTTATGCAAGGTCAATTGGAAGACCGAAGCGGATCCTTGACGCGAGATGATAGTTGAGTAGGCAAGGAAGAATACCCAGATGCGGTACCACCTGGAAACAGAGGTATCAGGGTCACTTCGTACACTGAGAGATTGATAGGATGACAGACCGATCACCATACTTCTCGACAACCTTGTCCTTGTTGTTCACCCAGTTAAGGTACCATTTCCAGAGAGTGGCGGAGTAGTGTACACCAAGGACGTCGATATTCTTTACCTCGAAACCAGCGGCCTCGACCTGGTTCACCACCCAACCAAGGGAGCAGGAGGCATCAGCACCGGGGAAGACGTACTTGTTCATGAAGAGACCCCTGGCAAATGAGTGGTGAGATTTCATCTTGTTGATCAAAATTATTACCAAACTTACCAGATGAGATCCTCGTACTGCCACGCCGGGCGAATACCAGCAACTTGAAGGACGAAAATGCCATCGTCATCCAACAGCTCGTACATCTGTCTCATGAAAGCACCATAGCGCCTGATTCCTACGTGTTCGGCCATCTCCAAGCTGACAATCTTGGTAAAGTGACCGGGACCACCAGGAATTTCACGGTAATCCATGCACAAAATTCTTGCCCTGTCGGGAGTAACGCCGTTGTCCTTGATGCGGTCATTACCGAATTTGGTCTGGTTCTTTCCAAGAGTGATACCAGTGACATCGCATCCATAGTTTTTCGCGGCGAATGCAGCCAAAGTACCCCAACCACAGCCGACATCGAGCAGACGGTCATGGGGTTGAAGGTTGAGCTTAGAACAGACGAGGGCAAGCTTATTATCTTGAAGTTGCTCAAGAGTCTCGCCTTGCTCCAGGTCAGTGACGACACCAGAAGTGTAAATCATGCGAGGCCCAAGGAACCTGAGTGTAATAGATCAATAAAAGGGTAACAAAAACACGACGGGTGAACAAACCATCCATAGAAGTCGTCGCCTCTGTCATAGTGGTCACGGACCTGCTCTTCATCTTGGCTCTGGGAGTGAACGATGACTTCGGGCAAGAGATTCATGAAGACGTATTTGAACAGCTCCGGTGTGAAGACCATCTTTGACCAGTCATGTCGTTGTTCCATGATATCAAGCACGTCACCTGCAAGATATGAGCGAATGATAGGAAGCGACTCGAGAGTGAGGCACACCGTTGAAGTCGATCTTTCCCTCAAAGTACGCGTCATGGAACACCTGCATGGGGATTTTTTCTTTGCCATGATAAAGAGCCTTGAGCTCTGGGTCGTTGATGGTGATGTACTCTTCAATTTCCTTTGACGGAAGGATGACCTTTTGGTTCTTGCGTTTTCCATACATGGACGCGACCGTCCAGTACACGACGGTGATGGGAAGGCCAAGGATAACGACAAAGAAGATGTAGGTTTTGAGTCCGCCACGATTGACGATAGGAATGACGCGTTTCACGGCGTAGGGGACACCAAGCACGAGAGCCGCGAGTTGCAGATTAGAGAAGTAGCCATTGCCCTCTGCGAGACCAACCAGAGGCGCGTTTTTGATGGCGGGTGTGGTGGTGACACGTACCGGAGAGAAAGACATGGCGACGGGTGGTCGAGAAGGAGAAGGAGTGGATGAACGGACGAGTTGAAGAAGGACGCGGCGGCCACTTGTCTTTTTTATCCTGCCTCTCCTAAGCGGTGTTTGTCCACGTTTGGCTCACATCGGCGAACACTCCTTGTCCTCCACGTCGCCTAACGGCACTCGTGCGATGGCAAACTACTACTCCCGCTCTCCTCCGCCGCTCCAACATCCGGTGCCCACACATCCCGCATTCATCCCAGAGCCACCCTCAACACCCGTTCCTGACCCCGCCTCTCCCCAGGGCTACCAACGATACCAGCAGCCCGCCCCGCACCACATCCCAGATTTTGGCGCATGGGGCATGAACGACACGACCGCCCAGTTCGGCATGCAGCTCGGTCAGAGCGCAGTGGCCGCCGGACAGGAATATGTGCAGAAGAACGTCAGTCGACCTCTTCTCTCCCCGCACCGCGCTCATGTCTTCCTAGTTTGGTGGATTAATCCCTCTGTCCCTCCTAAAACACCACTTTAACGTTTCCAATTCCTATGTCATCAAAAAACTGCAGCTCGTTGTGTTCCCTTGGAGGCATAAACCCTGGTCGCGGAAAGTACGCCGTCTTGAGACAGGTCAGACCGAGTGGCAGCCTCCAAGAGACGACATAAACTCTCCAGACTTGTACATCCCGCGTATGTCCCCTTACTTCCCGCGCTTCGCACTTGTCATTCATTTCCGCAGTCATGGCTCTTGTGACCTACATTCTCGTAGCAGCCCTCCAGACAGGCATCCAGGAACGCTTTCATCCACAAATTCTTGGCGCATCTGCATCCCGTGCCATCGTAGTAGTCTTACTCGACTTCCTCTTCGTCAAGGGTGGGTGCTACCTGCTCAATGTCCAGGGCCCAGGTCAAGTCATAGATCTCATCGCGTACGGAGGTTACAAGTTTGTTGGGTAGGTAGCTACTTGCTCCACCCATTTACTCCCCCTCACTGTCCAACAGGGTTATTTTGACGTTGCTCACGGGATTAATAAACCCGGGGATGACAATATATTCCATCGTGTTCCTCTATGCATTTGCTGCCAACGCGTTCTTCCTGGTGAGTCCGTCCACGTCGCGTCCTCAAACGATCTGACCTGCTCTTGTCAGCTCCGCTCACTTCGCTCAGTCGTCCTACCTGACCTATCGAGTACTGCAACTCCAGTCACAGTGTCCCATGCTCAACGTAAACGACGCATCACCTTCCTGTTTTTCGAAGCAGTCATACAGGTGGTATATATGACGATCTTGGTGAGGGTATAGCATTGGCGGGGGCTTCAGGTGTTGGCGCCCGCCCTCCATGTCACTGTCCACCCTATCTTCGTAATAGAGTAGCTGCCGGTGGAGGCCAGCATAACATAACATGGGCATCGATCGCGCGCGTGGCTTATGAGAATCGACGATCCGGGCGCGGGTTTCTTTGTACCATCATGTGTGAAGTGGGTTGAGAAGGCCCCTGAAGAGCCTACCACGTCCTCCAGGTCCATGGCCTCCATCTGAGGTGTTGTGCACACGCCGAAACGTAGGGGGAAAGCCCTTTTGAAAGGGTATGGGTCAACGAATGTGCCTGCCAGCCTGTTGCGGGGGTAACGACAGTATGAGGAGCCTGAGGCTCTTCTCTGCTAGACTGCTCGGCCTCTGTTAACAACATTGGCCCGCCTATTTGAGAATACGATCGTGAAATTCTCTACGGTCGACTGACCTCCGCTAGTAGCCCCCGAGTCCGCCGGCCCTACTATCCACTCGGGCCGCGGCGCGTCTGGGGATAGCCTGATTGGTGACAATGTAGATGAACACTGAACGGGAGCCGGACCGATGAATCCGCGGATAAACTTGGAGGGGATCTTGGTAGCAAGTTGCTATAGCCTCGGGCTGGATTTGTGTCGGGAACGTCGAGCTGCGACCAAACGAGGCAGAAGGGATCCAATCATCCAAATACATTGGGTAGTCCGAGTCACTTGATCATCAACATCAGCTACAGAGCTTCACGACACCAAGGAAACTGGAATAGGTGCGGGCGAACGAACGAAAAAACTACTCTTCAGACCTGGATTCAAGCCACCACACCGACAACCGCACCCCGTCCCACAGGTATGAGACTGTTGATCTCGCCAGCACTTGACGTGGGTGATGTGTGAACATTGACCGCAGCTCCGTGCGAGACCTGAAAATCCAGTCAGAGGATGACCTCGAGGGCTTCGCATAGAGAACTTGCCTTTTACCGGAAGTCGGCACACCGAACAGCGTGGGTTCGCCTGGTGGTTACCACACATGGAACAAGCATCGTCATCAGATGACCGGCCGTGACCGCACTGTCCACACGCTGGTTGAATGTCTGCGTAGACGTTAACACTGCCAGAGGGTTCACGAGAATGACGCGCACCAAATTTCATGTCCAGATTCTGGGGCGGGGTCCGGATAAAGGACGACGTCTTGACTGCGCCCAACAGTTCGAGCCGTTTATTCAACAGTTGCCAGCTGAACAGCATGTCTGCGTATGCCAGTATATGGCACGCCAACTGTGAGAGCAGTTGTGGGTCTATCCTCGTTCTAGTGGTACATTCAGTGAACCTGAAAAAACGTCACGGAGGGTAGGGTGGAGCCCATACCCTTGGGCGTGCTGCTGGGGTTCTTCCTCGAGGACGATCAGCTTCTTTTCTTGGATAGCTTGCTTTGCATTGACGGTTTGTGAACGTTCTGGGCGTCTCCCATAGCTTGCTGACGGGAAATGAGACTGCCGACTTAGCGGTGAAACCATCTGCGTTTCAGACCAGGACTTGGATATGGGTGACACGGTCGATGTCTGGTCTCTTCTGCGCAAGTGCCGCGGCATATCAATGTTTGGTAGGCGGAGAACGGTTTCACGCTCAGGAATGGCAACAGTGATTTTGCCAGGCAGTGAGTCAAGTGGTGTCGAGATCGATTCTTGGACACCTGACATGAATTGACGGACACTTCCCGTATTAAACAGACTGGACCATGACGCTCTGGAGGAATTAGATGAAGAAAGAGAAGATCCGACAACATAGTTGGTGGTCGTTGGAGATGTGGAAGGAAGTCGTGGCCACGCAGGAGACAGTACGGCTGCTCGGGGATCCGTGGATCTCGATAGGTTAAAATAGTCCCAGTCGTTCTTCGAGACAGTAGGAGAGGTGTCTTTGGTGGATGGCGAATGAGTAGTAGCTGAAACTCGAAGAATGAGTACCGGATCACGGCCGAGAAAACGTACTCACTCTGTTCTACGGATGAAGTGTAGGCTTTGAGAAGAACCACAGCTAACATGGCAAGTAGTTGTACATCGTGAGTCGCGCAAATTTCTCCATGCCTGTGCAACCTGATTTACCACGTCCTTCAAGAGATTGAAAACGTACCAACAGTTGGTCAATAATTCGGCGAGCAACCACTCCAAAGATATTTTGTGTTGCCGTGTGAGCAGGGAATAGGCTCTGGAGTGACCTAAACATTCTCTCATGCGCAAATTGACCATGTTCCCTGGCGACATTTGCGTTAAGCCGACACAAATCCTCCAGTGTACCTGCTTGGAAGATATACGCCGAGGCAACCTTTCGTCGTGCAAGCGAAATATCGGTCGACACCTTGATCAACACAGTACTTCGTCGTGTAGGAATCACGGAAACGTCGTTACCCTGATCATTGTTGTCCATCATCTCGAAAGCGAAGTCGCGCTGTGCTTTCAGCTGGGAGAAAGTGAGGAGGTTGGTCATGATGCGCAGCGTATGTTCGCTGTCTCCCGGTCGTCGAGGGTCCACATCTGGACGCTGGTCTGTAGCCGCGAGTCCAAGACGGCGGACGGCATCAGATAGCAACGCAGGGGGTTGGAATAATCGCGGTGAGTGTGGTGAACGTGAAGCAGTGGCTGGGGAGTTCAAAAGTTCACTCCCCCCACTCATTTGATGGGGACGAACTATTCGAGGCGGTGCTCTGAAGAAACAGATCAATTCCCCTGGCCGAGGGGTGTCCCGTGAACATGCAATATACGGGATGAAAACCGATGGTCCTACCATTGGGACCAAAAATGCCTTGTGAAGTTCTCGGCTCCGCCAGATTCTTATTGTTTCTCAACAGCGAGACCGTGAAGTCTCTAGACTTCCTAGTAGTCGGGCCCTCGTCTTCTTCCGAAGATGACTCCGACCTCATGTCCACCGGAATGCCCACCTCTTCGTTTTCATCCCCAAACAACAAAAATCTGAGGCATGCCTCAAGACACGGTCGGCGACGCTCTCTGATAGTTTTGAGGCGCCGAAGCATAAATGCTCGGTTTTGCATCGATATTAATGGACTGCGCTCGAGATCGATTTCAGGTGTGCCTTCGGGATGAGGAGCGTGGGGGTAGCCCTTCGGAAATCGGAAGGAGATGCGAATGAAAACAGATGAAGACTCTCCCCATGGACCATGCAGACCCAATGTACAAGTGCGCTTTTTGGTGAGATCGTGCTAAGAAAAAATGAGCAAGGTGGCACAAGAAACCGAAAAACTCACTTTCTCAAGCCGAATCTTGGTAGTAGAAAGCTTCGTGAGCACCGATGTGATTCTAGTACTGGTCGTCAGCGCTGATTCGCGCATCGTAACCAGGTAAAGTTCTTACTCGTCAGGCAAACTTTGAACTCCTTCAGCTTCTTTTCCTTCCCTGAGACGACTCTCACTTCTTTTCCTCTTGTGCCCCTGACCCGTCGTGGTTTCGCCATCCCTTCCTTGGGAACCCCTCGACCTTGACCCACTACTCACCCCGCTATCTCTCCCAGAACTCTCATCCCTCCTCTCCCCAACCCGAACACTCGCCAACCACGTGAACGCATCCATACCAACCAGAGGACCCTTCCCGCCGCCTGCATGACCTCGTGACATCGTCATTGTTGTACTCGGGATCGGGATGGCTCGTGGGTCTGGTTGTAGTTGGCTTGAAGTTTGGCCATGGTTCTCGCCTTGGTCGTCTCGCATGCCAGCTTGAAAGTTCCCGCTAATGACTTGCGGGTAACGAAGGTGCATTTGATGCTGGGCTGCGGACGACCCTTGGTCGAACAACAATATTCCCTTGCCTCTCGCAGCACTCCCATGATGGGGTTGCAGCACGGGGTTCGCGGGTTTCTTCACGCCGAGTGTTCGTGCCGGTCCCGCACGCACTTCTGCTAATATGCTTCGTGAACCGACCGGGGCAGATAAGGCTGGGACCGAGTCTGATCCTGCTGGCACATGTCGGAAAGACTGGTGTGACCTTCCGAGGTCAGTAAAGAAGCGCGATTGAGCGGGCGCTTTGGAAGATCCGAGGGCGTATCCCGTTTTCTGGTTTTGGCACCGGTAAGCACTGTCAGTTACAAAAAATTATATACTTGCCTCCATAGTCTCCGAATCCATGGGCCAAAACCTCAAGGTTCGATCTTTGGACCATGTGATTAGCTGGTACTCCGCACCGTCTGCAAGGGACATGAGCGATCATCATCGCAAGCTCTGGTGAACCACCAGAGGGTTGGCGCATACGCACCCAAGCCTCCCTTTCTCCAGACAAATTCTTTGACTACATCGGTATGTCCCTCAAATGTCTCTGCTGGCTCTATGACGTTGCCGGTGGCCCACATTTCAAGGGCTGTTTCGCCTCTTTGGGGTAGACTCAATATACCACTTCCAAATGGAAGATCGCGCGCCCTCCATACGGGATAACGCGTTGTAATCATCGTCAGGGGCTCAGGTAATTGTCCTGAGCTCTTTTGAAAGAGAGGCTCTGTCTGAGGAAAGTCGGGGGGCGGGGTGTCTTGAACGTTCCACACCTTGATGGTCTTGTCCAGAGAGCATGTGACAATATCATGCACTCGAGCATGTGCCCAGTCGATACCGTATATCTTGGCATTATGAGCACGGATGCGAGCGGTAGGGAGGGATCCTTTCTGTACAGCCAACGTTAGGGATGGTAAGGACGCAGAGCCAGTAGACTAACTCGACGGTCCCAAATGAGAACCTGGTCCATATGCGAAGACGCGAGTACATTCGGATCCTGGCGATTCCACTTAACTTGGGTGCCTCCGGCTGAAACAGGAATAAGAAGAGCGGACGATTATGTATCGCAATTCTTACAATTGAATGCACACAGTCCTGAGTGACGTTAGCGAGTGACTAGCACACGGCAGCTATTACTTACCCATAACTGGTTTGCGCGGTTCTCGGAGGTCCCAAGACCACAACCATGAGTCGATCCCAACGCTGGATACTGTGTCTGGCTCAGATGTATGCCAGTTGATATCCGTAATTGCACGGTAATGCGAATGTAGAATATGTTCGATGGAACTCTTCCCCACCATCATCAGGTTCCATATAAGACTAGAATCTGGATAAGCAAAGGGAAACGTGGAAGCTAGAACGTACAGTTTTTCTGAGGAAGTGGAGACAATGTATTCTGCCCGGGCTCGGTGAGGGTTCCATTGAACGTCCGCGACATCCCAGGTACCACCTTGAGGCAGGAACCTCGGGATTTCGAGAGGTGCTTCGAGGTCGATGATGAATAGCCCGCGCCGGCTGATGGGTTCGCAGTCAGGAAGGGGGGAAAGAATGGAACAGAGTTCGACTACTTACGCTGCCAGGACGATATCACGGCTTGTTGGGCTAATACTCATCTATGTCGCTAGGTCAGACATACGTTATCCACAGTAGCGGCATCCCATGCGACTAACGTTGCCCACAGCATCTCCAACAAGATCCTTCATGTCGATCTGTAGACTCCTTCTGAAATTACCTCCATCATCCGGGGATGTGGAAGGTTGAGATCGTTGACTCGCTGACATGGTGAAGTTGAGGGTCGGGACATCGCGGTAAGAGGCAACGGCAGTAGAGGTACTGTCCTGCGGGAGATCGTAAAGTGGTGGGGCCAACGAGGGTCTGCGGGCGGAAAGCAGACTGAAGCTGGAGGGGATTGGCCCTTCGCGGTCGCATTCGATGAGGGAATCGTTCGCGATTCGAATGCGAGCGGAAGACGGTCGCGTCTGTGACTTGGAGGATGAGCGCGACATGCGATGTAATTGTTTGTTTGTCAGTCCTTGACTCGAGCGATGGCTCTAATCAGACTCCTCCGCTCACCCATCACTGCCCACATCCGACGTCTTGGAACGATGGCTTCATCCCTCGCTTCTCTGCCCCTCGTCCCCGGCACGGACCCCTCTTCTTCCGTATTAGATGCCTTCCGGACGGCCATCGCAAGACGCATATCCGATCGCGTGCCCCAGCTCACAATAGAACAGGCCTACTCTGGCGTCGATTACGGAAAAAAGGGCGTCGATTTCACTGTGGCCCTTCCCCGATTCCGACTACCCGGAAAGCCCGACGAACTTGCAAAGCGGATCTTAGAAGACGTACGTTTGATTTTCTCACTCGCAAAGAATTTCACGCGTGTTGTCCTTGCGAGCTGATGTCCAGCGTGCTGACAGGGTCTTTTTCGCAGTTCCAACCCGATGGATTCATCGCGTCAATAACGCACGACAAGCAATTCGTCCACTTCCAACTCAATAACGCGAGCCTCATTCGCGAGGTTCTCGCCCAAATCCATGCTCTCACGTACGACACTCCCTCCGGAAAACCGTCGTACGGAACGAATTCCATTGGCGCTGGAAAGAAACTCGTCATCGAGTACTCATCCCCCAACATCGCAAAATCGTTCCATGTTGGGCACCTCCGGAGCACCATCATCGGTGCATTCTTGGAAAACGTGTACAAGGCGTGCGGTTGGGAAGTCGTATCTCTGAACTATCTCGGCGATTGGGGTACGCAGGTGACGACTTCCACCCTCTCAGCGATGTTCGGTGCTGACATTCCTTCAGTTCGGCATGATAGCCTCTGGATTTGAGAAGTACGGCTCCAAAGAGGAGCTTTCCAAAGACGCGATCAAGCACCTATACGACGTCTACGTTAAAGTGAGCAAGGACGCCGATACGGACCCCAACGTTAAAGTCGAGGCCGCGCGAATGTTCAAACGGATGGAAGACGGCGATGAGGACGTGCTTGCCCACTGGCGGGAATGGCGGGACTTGAGTATCTCCAAGTACGTCGAGGAATACGATCGATTGAATGTCTCCTTTGATCGATACACCGGAGAAAGCGAAGTCGGAAAGCAGTGGATGGATAAGGCGATCGAGCGTCTCGATGAACTTGGGCTGATAAGCGACGCAAACGGAGCAAAGCTCGTCGATCTGGAGAAGTGGAAACTGGGCAAGGCCGTTCTCCGAAAAGCGGGTATGCCTCAAGTTTGGATATTGGCGAGACCTTCTGACGTCCTCCTTAGACGGAACATCAATCTATCTCACCCGAGACATTGCTGCTGCAATCGAACGATGGGAAAAGTACCAATTTGACAAGATGATCTACGTCGTCGCGTCTCAACAAGACCTACACCTGGCTCAGTTTTTCCAGATACTAAAGCTAATGGAGTTCCCATGGGCCGATCGTCTCGAACATGTCAACTATGGAATGGTGCTTGGCATGAGCACTCGGAAAGGTACCGCGGTCTTCTTAGACCAGATAATCAAGGAAACGGCGTCCGTGATGCATGAGCAGATGAAACGGAACGAAGAAAAGTATAATTCCATCGAGGATCCAGAGTACGTCAGTCGGGAAGTCGGTATTACCGGCATCAAGATCCAAGACATGGCTGCCAAGCGGTATGCTTTCGGATGACGGTCGAAAGTACTGACTGACATTTCCTTGGCAGGATCAATAACTATACCTTCAATTGGGATCGCATGTTGTCCTTCGAGGGTGATACCGGTCCTTACCTACAATACGCCCACGTCCGACTGTCATCCATGGAACGCAAAAACCCGGAACTCCTTCCCCTCCCCCCGCCTTCCCAAATCGACACCTCATCGCTTGCCGAGGCCGGACACGCTAGAGACATTGCGATCTTGCTCGGGTCATATCCAGATGTCGTCAAGACTGCGCTCAAGACACACGAACCGAGCGGCATAGTCACGTTTGCCTTTCGTCTCGCGCATGCGATCTCGAGTGCTTGGGAAACCCTCGTAGTGAAAGGTGAACGCGATGTAGAGAAGGCGAGGGCAAGGCTCTGGCTATATATTTGTGCACGAAATGTGTTAGGGGCTGCAATGCGGCTTTTGAGCATACGACCCTTAGAGAGGATGTAGACCAGTGGTGTTATACATGAACTCGTCTTCTTCATCCTCGACTACGAACCGTCTCCTATTCTGACACCGGGAACAGCTTCTTGCATGCGCTTAAAAGCGTAGACAAGAACAGAGCTGGCGAGGCTGTCTGCCTCCTCTTAGAGCTCAATCCCAGTGAAAAAGAGGGATATGTGGTTGTATGTTAGGTCATGTAGAAAGAGGCAATAGGTGTACGTACGGTTGCATTGAGAATGGGTCGCTTCATAGGTTTTTTTCGTAGTTGTAGATATGTGGACCAAGATCCGTCTACGCGTCGCAGTTCTCATAGGTTTCCATAGGGCAGACTCGCCAGCAGGATAATTCCAGCAAACGGATGCCATTCTATGTCATTCTAGCAGTTACAATGCAATGATTCTGATATGCAACCCTATGCACGTCTAGGAGG
>JBBPNN010000385.1:0-27512 GCA_038090935.1 Hortiboletus campestris
CCAAACGTAGTCGAGGCCGTCTTGCACCGCCTGGGCGCAGGAACCCTGGATCTTCTGGTAGCCCCTACCCTTGCTCTGAGTGCGCTCTTGGTCACCGATGTCGGTGAAGAGAACCTCTTCCGATTCATCACCCCATCGATGCGATACGATCGCGTAGCGAGGAGAATGGCGGTGTAAGAGTTCTAGTTGTCTTGACCTCGAATTGAGAAGACGCATGCTCCTATATAAACTGTCGGGACGAAGAGCTTAAAGCCCACAACACCACATGACATACCTTTAGAGACGCAACCGAGGTGTCCTTATCTATCACTGATCTTTCGATCGAATCTTGGTCTGTTGGCCAGGAGGAGTTATCGCTGACAAGTAAGCTAGTCAGAGTCATTGCAGCGAAGGTCGAATGAAGCAGTAGTAGGACATACTTTGATTGGAATGCGAGAAATGTCTAGAGACGACCGAGGGTGCCCAAGCTGTAGACGATTATATAAAGAACAAACATGAGGCGAATGAGCGCTTTGCTCGCACTGCCATGTTCCATTTTTAAACGTCGTTGGCCGTGCCAGAAGCTAAAACTAGCTATACTAGCAAACCCCGAGAAGAAAAGTTAAAAACGTACCACATACTGCATGAGACTCCTTCGTTCAAAATTCTGGCGTGAGGCGATTTCAAGCAGTGCAGTGGGACATTGGGGGTCCATCCACAGTCTGAGGTGGTGTGATGCACCCAGAACTTCTTGCTATACATACAAGCTGTGTCACGGTACAACAGCATTTCTCGTCTTTGGACAAGCGAGGGAAAGTGGCGCAGCGCGTCTTTCTTTCGCGCCACCCGCTGGCTCATCGAGTAGCGCAGCTCGCGGTCGAGTTTTCGTCTCGCCAACCGACTGCTGCTGCCGGACTACGCCCCCACCAGTCGCGTCCTTCAAGCCGCGAGTCCCACCTGCCGTGGCCTTGCCCCACCGGGTCCCACCTCTGACCGATTGCTGCCGTCGGACTACGTCCCCACCAATCGTGTCCCCAACCGGCATGATCGCTGGCCGAGGCTATGCCCCACCGATCATGCTGCGTCGTCCTCCTCCTAGTCCCTGGGCCTGTAGCATTCGCTGCACTGCGTCGTAGTACGACTATTGTCTGGGTAGGCAGTTCGCCATTGGCCCAGGACAATTCGTGGAGCCGGACAGCGCTGCCGCCCGTCCCCACCCTCGCTCCGTCGCCGCTCGTCTCCATCTCCATCATCACCGGTCACGGCTCACGAGCGCCATCCAAAGACACACATTTCGTTTTATTCTGCCGATTCCTTGCAGGTAATGGTGAATGTTGTCCTGCCACGTTCTTTCGATGGATCGTGTGACTGATCTGAGTGGCCGTAGCGGGTGTTGCCACGGAAGTGGCCTTTTCATAGGTTATTGGGAAAGGGCGCAATGGCAGCAAGTACTAGTAGCACGATCTGCTCGACACTCACTCACATCGTCTTCTTGGCATTGTTGACATAATTATCAATGCATCCGACGAGTCCCGCACACTGAGAATGCATGTTCATTGCGTCAGCCAGACATAGACATAAGATGTCCTTGAATCGAAATCCTAACGCTCCTAGTACAAATTCATCCTCGCCAGCGCACGCAACGGTTGGGTATCGACACGACTCGAAAATCGCGACACTCTTTGTTCTCGTCAACATCCATCACGGGATGTACCTAAATCCAGGCGTCTAGAAGAATCCGGAATCAGCGCTACCTCCAATCACGTCGACGGCACTCACCTTGTCGGCTAACACGCTCGTGTCGACAGGCGCGTCCGGATCAGGACGTCCATGCAACGCATCTCGTCTCGCATTGTCCCGCTTGTACGACGTATAGAGGACGATGGCAAGGATGCCACCGAGCACATCGAGGCCGCACGTCGTCGCAAACCCAGTGCTACGAGACCCAAACCCATAAACGACGCGAACGCGAACACGGGAACGGAACGGAAACACGTACATGTACCTCGGACCGTCGGTAGTCGGGTAAAGGTGAGTACCCAAGATCGATCCACACTGGCCGATGGCCATGAACGTAGGTATACCAGCAGCCCGCTTCGTTTCCGAGCCGAGGTTGTGCGCAAACCAGGCGATGACGATACCGATGGCGGTGTACGTCCCGCTCGTGATGCAAAACACGGAAAAGTACCTCGCGTGTGGGTTGGTCGGCACGACCAACACGATCAGATATCCGATCGCACCGAGGAAACATGAACTGGCGATGACGAGACCGCGGGTTTGGAAGCGATCGGTGAAATAAGCAGCACTGCAGAGTACTATGGCGGCGACTGCGTATGGAGGGACGGTGAGGAGTTGAGCGATTGCATTGGCTGTGCAGATCAGTCAAAGCTTATTCCCTTGATACATTAGAGAGAGAAAGACTCACTGTATCCAAAGGTCGCAATGATTGTGGGAAGGAACGCGGAAATACTTGCCAGGCCACAGTTGAGCCCAAAATAGATCACCCCTCCAGTGTAGACACGCCAGTCGCTAAGTGCTGCAAACACGTGCGCTGAAACCCAGGATCAGATATAACCACGATGGCTGTAGCAATCTAAAAGTGACAGTGACAAAAAGGTAATTGCTCACCTTTGTTCACGACGGCTCCAGTATCAGCCTTGGTTCCCCTCGAGCCACGTTCTAGGGCAATCTCCCGCTCCCTCTGTGTGAAGAAATTCGTCGACTCCGGTCGATTCGGAAGGACGAACAGCGTGATGACGCCGAGCAAGATTGCAGGAATACCCTACGTGATTGACGACAAATTTGGATCAACCAGCGCTCTTTTTTTTTTTTGATAACGTGTGATACCTCGATCAAGAACAAAACCCTCCAGTCCGACTCACCGCCACTCCCACCAGTGGTCTTCAAGGGGGGTCCATAGTTGATTTGTTGAACGCCGAATGCAATCAGTCCTCCAAAAGCACCTGCGACGGCTGCAAAGCCGAACCAGTATCCCATACGGAGACCCAGCTCTGATCTCGTGTAGAAGAGCGCTGATTTGGGTTGGCACGTAGTGAGCAACGGTCAAACGACGTCTGGGAACAAAACGGGCCAAAAAGATCCCAAAGGCAAATTCAACACATACAAAAGTAAAGCGGGATAGCTGGACCAAATCCAGCTTCAAAGACCCCAAGACCGAGCCGACTGCAAATGAGCCCTCCAAAATCGAATGCCGACGCCTATAAACCCGACAATAACAGAAATCGGTACGAGGTTGAGTTGATAGCAAAGAAACGGAGAGTGGTCGGATGCAATATTCACCGACAGAGTGGAGCAAATACCCCATCCGATAGCGGCTGCTGCCATCCAATACGAAGGTGGGAAGAGCTTGGAACAGACCGTTGCAGGGACTTGGCAAAGGATCTGTCGGGGTGGTTTTGGAAGGAACGAGGGTGCACATAGCAAATCAGCATTCATATCCAATCGTGCAGAACACTATGAGAAAAAAATGCCCCCACATATGAAAAGTAGAATGCCGAGTTGACCCAGTCGAAGAGAACACCCGTAGGATCACCGCCGAGGGTTTCTTGAGGAAGTCCTTGTAGACGAGCATTCCCCAAATTGCTTCTATCCAGATCTACGTCGACACGAACGATCAGCAACTTGAACAGAGGTAGTGACAACCATGACAGCGCCCGCGCGGGGAAACCATACTCACAAGCGAAGAGGTAGAGAAGACAAGTGATGGGTAAGATCCGCAGGTCAATCTTCCTGACGAGACGCTTCTCTTCCTCGGGCGTGGCTAAGGGTACGGGCGGGGCAGGGGATCCAAGGGCAGATCCTTTCTCAATGGAAGACTTTTCTTGATCCATGACACCTGGGAGGCACCAACACGGTCGGGTCGCAGGTGGGAGTTCGACGACGAGAGCTCAAGCAATCCAGGTTTCGGGTAAAGTGCGGACTCGAAAGTCTAAACTTGTCCCCCGAGGGTCGGCTTCGACGAGGCTCGTGGCCATACTCACACCTGCGGAGAAATGAACAAGCACCGCGGCGTTTGGTCTGTTTATAGTTTCTGTAACGTTAGCGCTGTGAAACTTTATAAATAGGGGGAAAAATCCTAGTCAAGAACGACGATATCTGATCAACTTCCTTGTGGAGTCCGACTACTGCGGCGTACTGCCTTGGGACATCTATGGGTGAGCGGGCCCATCACGAGGTAGTATAGAACGCTTTATTCCAGTGTTGGCATATGACTTCCCCGTGATGAAACGTGGAGCGAAGGACCGCTAGTTACTCCCTTCAGCGCGGTACTTTGGAACCCATTCCGGACAAGCCGGTCCGACATCGATGGGGGTTTTAAGCAATCGGGTATTGGAACTTGGTGGATGAACGTCGTTACGACTGCCTTGCTTGACTCTTTAGGATGTCCAAAGGAGAGCAGGTAAACAACATCCTACTAGATGACTCCTGTCAGGACACAGGTGAATCCGATGCCCTCCGACTCGGAGACGAAAATAGCTGATCGAGTTATCGTCTATACTTCTAATTCTACAGACTCGGAGTCGGAGCTACGCAACTCGTCCAAGTGTATCTCAACTTCCTGCCATGCCTGTTTGTATGCCATGATCTGCGGGACGTTCGTTCCTAGTGACCCCAGAAACCCGGCGTCCGCTGCCGACGGTCACGGACGGAAGGTATCTATACAGAAACTCTGCCACCGGACGAGCCTGATCGATGGGCGATTCCGGCACGATAAGGCACGCAAAGTTGGTCTCGCAAGCCTGTCCATCCTTGATCTCTGGGACGTGCCTCGCGTCAAGAGGTAGACTGACCGTCTGCAGTTCCGGGCAACACGTAACGAGCGATAGCAAACCACGAAGGGTCGCGTACTTGGTTGAGATTGGCGGGTACGCACGGCCGGAATGACAAGGAGGGAACGGTTCCGGCACCACCTGCGTCGTGGCGAACACACGAGAGACCGGCATTCGCGGATACAGGGAGCGATTCGACCGCGAGAGAAAGATATAGGGAAATACGCGAGCGTGATGGGGAACGACAGTGGGACCGGGATCTGGGTGAACAGGTACCGCCGCCACTGCTGCCCAGAGGGCATTGGCACAACTGGGACCGACGGGTTGGGTTCTCACTCTCGCCACCGCCGTTGCGAATGGATACGACGGTAGGACCCAGGCGTTCCCTGAGTGTGCGATTGACAGATCGGTATCCGCCGCCGACGGGTAGCGACGATCGAGGGTACGCACTACCAAGGGAGTTTGACCGTGAGGGGTACAGTGCGCTGCTCTGGACGATCATGCACCCCCCCACGCACATGCGCCGCCGCAGGCGATGTCGGAGGAACAGAAGCCCAAGTCCGCCGCGTGGTGGAGCGGGTGTTAAAGAGGACCTGCGTCCGCCCGCGTAACGCGTGCGGGAAGACAATGGCGCGTACCCCGGTGTCGGGCTCGGCAGGGCTGGGTATTCGCCCCCACGACGAGGGGTGGGCGTTGGGGGAGGGGAATACATGTGACGACGACGTCGTCGCCGGTGGTGACTGCTGTGAGCGGGACGGTCCCTGCAAAGTCGACGGGGACGCGTACACCGGCTGTGTCGGCACTTCCACTCATACGTAGTGGTGCGAGCGGTGCATTTTGTGAGCGGGGTGAACGGGAGCATCGCAAGAGAGAACGAGAACGAGAGGGTGAAGGAACAGCGGGGGGAGAAGAGAACGCGAGTATATGTGGGGGAGTATGCAATGGGGGTATGATAGGGACGAACGTGGACAACGACGTTTACCGTTGTTGGGATCGCAGATGGGTACTAGTCCTGGTCTAGGATGGCTTGTCGCATGCGGGAGGAGGGTGTGGGGTGTGGTGCGGGATAGGAGGGACGATCGGGGGTATGTTCCGCCTCTTCATCCGCTCACTGGTTGAAGTGGGGGTGATGTTTGAGGAGGGTGGATTGGAGCGTCGGACGTTGCAACGTTGATCCGTTCGGACGAATGCTAGCGGATGGTTATTGTGTTTGATTGCTGTTTTTCGTTTTTGAATAATCATCAAGGGTGGGTAAGGCGTGCATTTCTGCCAGAGCAAGCGCCTATGACACTAAATGATTGTGGGTGTGTGAATTGATTCGATAAGGAGACACGCGTATGCCAGGCGACAAGGGCGTACCGGGGACAAACGACCACCATCCCGCACTCCATCGATCTGAGACACAGCTGGGTATGTCTTCCAACATACCTTCCAGGCGAAAGAATGGTGAGTACGCGGACGGGACGATTGAAAGGATGATGCTGACGAGAAGACAAGAGTCGAGCGAAAGCGATCCCTCTTCCGGTATCGTTCACCAAAATGAAGCAAAACAAATCATAGTCGATGGTCGAGACACCATAAATTCTGTTGCGTTCCTCGCCAATGGGAAGCACGTCTTGAGCGGCGGCGTTGAAGGGAAGATTCGACGTTGGCGCATCAAGGATGGCAAGGAGGTGGGGACGGCAATGAATGCGGGGGGCACCGTTTTCAACATCGCAGTGTCACGAGATGGAAAGGTGATCGTCAGTGGGACGATAAATGGCTTGGTGACGGTGTGGAGTGCGGAGAGTCACTCAAAAGTGACCGAGTTCAGAGCGCACTCCAATTGGGTGCTTGCAGTCGACGTCTCGCCAGATGCGACGAAAATCGCGACTGGATCAGGTGACCTCACTGCTTGCGTCTGGTCGCTGTCGACTGGCAAGCGACTGCTCGGCCCCTTGAAGCACGACAACTTGGTGGCAGCAGCAAAATTTTCACCCGACGGACGCCTCGTCGCCACTGCTACATTTGAGCGTGACTCTGTTCGAGTCTACGACAGTCAGAATGGCAGCCTCCTCGTCGAGTTCCCAGTCAACGTCGGCTCGGGGTTGGACCAGTCCCTCGCCTGGGCCAACGATAGCAAGCAACTCTTCGCCTTATCACACGACGGCTGCATCCACCGTGTCGACGTGTCCGCCAAGACCACGCTCTCGAAATGGCAGATTCACAGCAGTAACAATCCCACATGTATCGCCCTGGCAAGCAACGGCACATTCATCGCAGCCTCCGCTGGGTTATCAGTGTCATTTTGGGATACAACGACCCAAGAACGGGTCGGGACCGTCATCGAGTACACTCACAACGTCTGGTCCATGACCATGTCATCCAACTACGACCTCGTCACCAGCGGAGACAAGAGAATCACCCTTTGGGCACTCTCTGGCACCTTTCCCTCTCACTCCTTGGACAATGTAAGTGTACCTGCATTAAAAAAATGGCAATCGCAAACCGCTCTATCCGCCGTTGCAGACCTCCCGCACACCTGAAATGCAGAAAACAAAGGTTGAAAAACTTGACGACAGTCCAAGTACGTTCATTTGCACCATAACTCCGGTTTTTGATACTCATGTCCATCAGACGAAGGAAGAGGCAATCCCGAGCAGACCATCCAGGAACTGCGCAATCAGCTCGCCGAATCTCAGCACAAAGTCCAGTCCCTACGCGCTCAGGAGGAGAGCTCAAGTGTGTCCCCCGTTACCCCGATGCATATTGCATTGATTCATGTCCACTAGATAGCGACATCGCGCGTCTCGACAAAACCGTCCAAGAACTCCGTGACAAACTCGCCGAATCTCAATGCGCAAGTGCGTCCATATCCACCGAGACCTATGTTTCATTGACCTCCACGTCCACTAGGCAGTAAAACCACATATCTCGAACAGACCATCCAACAACTCCGCGTCCAACTTGCCGACGCTCAACGCAAAACCGATGGTATCAACCATGCGCACGAGCAGAAGCAGCAATGCGAATCCCTGTATGCCCAAGGCCGCATACATGGTGCCGCGGAACGTCTTCTCAAGTTTGCGAATACCATAAACGATGATGTGAGAGCCAACAAGTTTATCATCGACTGGCTTGCTGGTGAGTTTCGGCGTCGTGCATCGGGATAGAGTATCCAAGCGTTGCCATCAGAGTTTACCCACCGATGCATCACGGCGCTGGAGAGGGTTGGAGACGAGGCATCGAACGCAGGGAAACAGGACAAGGCGGTAACAGCTTACTCCACTGCGTTGTCGCTCGGCCCCTTAACCCCGAATGCTGTACTGACGAAGTGGGCGAGCATAATGTTGATTCGTGGCTCAGGGGACAAAGCATCGAGTGCCGCGGTCAAGGTATGGTTTCTGTGATAAGTTCACATATGGATAGTGACCCTCTTTCGGTTTAGTTCAAGGTTCCGAGGTTTGTCGTTTACCGCGTCATTTGCGACATTCTACAACGGAATGGTCGACTCACGGAGGCAGTCGGGTGTTTCCAACAAATGCAGCATGAGCTACCAGAGCACGCAGGTGTGCGCGATGAGCGAGCGGAATGGGAACTCGGTGGGTGGTTTCAGCCGCAAACACCCATTGCGCTTGGTGCCCTGACATGGAACATCAGACTTCAAAACGCGCTGTATGAGGGCATTAGAACAGAACGGAGATGTCGCCATGGGCTCTGCGTCATACAAAGACGCTGTTGCCCATTACTCCACTGCTCTGAGGCTCAATCCCTTATCGGCAGTCCTGTGGACCAAGCGAAGCCAAGCACGAGCTGGGATGGGATCATGGCAAGATTCCTTGCAGGATGCTAACGCGGTACGTGTATCCTAATTTACACCGGAACAAGTACTCAGTGCGATCCCAGGCGATCAAACTCAATCCGTCGTCTCCATTTGGCCACGAAAGAAAGCATGCAGCACTACTTGGTGCTCACCGCTATGCTGAAGCAATCGATGTGCATAACAACATGCTCCTGATGCTTGAACAATCACCTGATGCCATTACTCGGGGTAAATATTTCCTGACTTTTCATGAAACTATGCGCTAAGTGTCCCGCCTCTTGCAGAATTGCGTAAAAACTACGTGAGCCCATCGCAGACGAAGGCGGCTATTTGCAGCGCTGTCAAGCGCACTCAGCGGGACTCTCCGCTGGTCGTCATTAACACGCAGACTGGCCGTCTTTGTAACCAGCGTGAGCGTATGGATGAATTCGAAGCTGATCCAATATTCGGGAAACTTGTTGCGTCTATGACGACAAGACTCGACCACTCTCACATCCAAGAAGTCGTCCAAGAATACTTCCGATATGCCACGTTCTCCCATACTTGGGAAGGAGCCGAACCGCTGTTCCACGACGTCCTTCATGCATCAGTGCACAAACTAGCAGAATCATCCACAGTCCTGAAGTTGGTCATGTTCTGTACGACGGTGCGGGATGCTGGGTTTCTCTGGGCATGGTGTGATACCTGTTGTATCAACAAAGCAGACGGCTCGGTTCTTCAAGAATCCCTGACCTCGATGTTTCGATGGTATCACAAATCGTCGCTCACAATCATTCACCTTAAGGGTGTACTATCGGACTCGGAGCTGGGTGCTCTCGAGAGGAGTCTCTGGAATACGCGTGCATGGACGTTGCAAGAGTTCTTTGCATCCAGGGTCATTCGTTTCTACACCGAAGACTGGAAGCCTTATCTTCCTAGCGAGAAAGTGTATAACCACAAGAATTCGTCTGTGATCATGCAAGAGATAGCACGGGCGACGGGCACCGATGTAGATGTTCTCCTTTCTCTTCATCCAGGATCAGACAACGTTCGGCAGAAACTGTGTCTTGCTGCGACACGGGTTGCTACGAAGCAAGAGGACATGGCCTATTCGCTCTTTGGCATGTTCGACGTCTCTATCCCAGTCACATATGGCGAAGGGCAACACCGCGCTGTGGGTCGGCTGTTACAAGAAGTGTTGACTCGGTCAGGGGACGTGACGATTCTAGCCTGGACGGGAAAGGCGTCCGACTATAACAGCTGCCTTCCTGCGGAGATCTCAGTGTATCGGGAGCCAGCGTCGCCCCACGTTCCATCGCTAATCGCAGATGGCGAGATGGACGTGTTGATCGCAGAACTACGGACATCTTCGAACAACCTCGAGTCGGCTATGATGCTATACGATCGAGTCGTCGCTCTCCCATCCCCGCGCCTCGTCAGCCGTCGGTTGAGTTTATCTTGCATCATGTTTCCGCTGAGAGGTCCATTGACTCGAAGCGGCGATTCCTCCCAGCGTCTTTATCGCACCACGGTATCTGCCTTTGGGACGGTCGAGATCAAGACGACGGAGGACTTGTACAGCCTGAACAATCTGGTTCTCGTACATCCGTGGCTCCGGTGCCTTCTTGATCCTGCTCTTCCATTTGAGGATGACGCCGAACTGTTCTCCTTAGTCGACGGGGATAGCGGGGATGGCGATTCGGATGCACCGTTCACCAACCCGCGCCCTCGTTCATCATATACCGCCTCATCTTCACACAATTCTCCACAGCTTGACAAGCTTACTAGAGCGTTACGGCTTTTCGCGCGTCTCAGACAGCCTTTTGGTGCGCTGCTGCTCGTTCCTCTTTCTAACGATGAATACAAGCGTGTGGCCTCTGATCATCCCATCGTCGTACAACTCGTCAAAGGCATTTCACCGCGCTATCTCGCACAGAAGATACGGACGCTAGATATCTTGTAGTTGTTTTGCGTTGCTTCATGTACCATATACATCATCCTTTCGTTGATCCCCGTGTGCCGGGTAGTTCACTGATGGCCAACGGGACAAGTCGACTGCGGCGCGTTCATTTGCGCAACCGGGTCGTGTCGGGACATACTGCGCTCCAGTAGCGACGACTTGAATCACAACCCCCAATGCCAGGGACAGGCACGACTCCGATAGACTCAGGTATGATGGGCACTGCTCAAAGCCATAATTCCGATTTCAACGACGCCGTCATGTCTGTGAACACCACCTCTTTTTGTTTCTATCCTAGGTCGCCCAATGAGCTTCTGCACACTGCCGCTTCGCTCCATCGAACGGGGATGGGTTGAAGGGACGGCCTGAAGCGATGTACCCTAGCAAGGAGGAGGATGGGTAAATGATGATTTGTAAAAATCTGCCAAGACCGCCCTCCGAGTCGCGTTCGGAAACGTCGCGGTCAATGCGTTCAGACCGTTCTCCATCTTAACCCCCACAATCCCCGGGCTAACACGAGCGCCAGTATCCAAGTTTTAAGCCGTCCAACCATCACGATGAACTGACCTAGTGACGGTGCGGACGAATCAGTTCCGTGTTTTCAGCGAACCTGCGGATACTCGTTGCGTGAGTCAAGGAGTGCAGGCTAGTTGTAGCAGCTACGGTAGACAGCTTCCTAGTGCTTGTACATATACATAGGCACGCCTGATATCCTCAACTCTTCTGATCCGATGGATTTTCGAATGTCAGGCCGGGGAGTCGGAAGGACATTGGCTGCTTCGGCGCCGTTCTGGAGATGGGGAGGTATTGAGAAAAAGGTACAATGCGCAGAATGAGAGACACCTTGGCATGGCTATCTTTCTGAACAGTGAGCCGGGGACTTTTTTCACTGACGACATCCATGTTGATGCTCGTGTCAGGTTCTCGGGCCGTACCGATGGGGACGAGCTGTCCCCTGTTCAGCGACTCATAAATCTCGTGGGCATGGACGCCCAAGGAGTAGACACATAGACCTGAACCCAAGGGGCTGCCAGCGCGCGTAATATCATGTGCGCCTTTCCCATATCGGTGGTGACGACGTGCATGATAGATTTGCATTTCATCCCACACGCGTTGGCTGTGGGATAGAGAAATTGGCAACGTGACGGGGGCAAGAATCGTGTCGAGAATGAGTTGTGGGACACAGACAGGGAGACGGTATTCAGAATCCGAGGCCCATGCCATGAGGAAGATGGCAGATGACCTGGTCGAGCGATCGAGGCTGCAAATGTAGCAGTGCCTGGTTGACTTTGAGAGATCGAAGATCCACTGGAGAGCATGCCAGTGCCTTCCCGAATATCCATTGACACGAGGTCAGTCCCTGCCCAATCCATTTCAGTGCGCACTAGCGCCACATCATGTCTCCCACACCATTCTTCGATACGCTTGATGGTATGTGCAAACTACTTAAAAGTAAGCCAAAGGGATGAAAAGGCAATTTCCTGATAGGTCACTGATTCTGAGATAACACGGCGATCTAGAGATAGTGGGGCTTAGCAGCGGGATGGAAACGTTCACGTATCACGCAAGTGAGAAAATCGATCGATCGATCCGGGAGTTGCATGCATATTTGCGACACGAATGGGATCAGTTTGGTCATCGCAAGACATGCATCCATCTGTGTTATCCGTCACCTTGGTCCGTTCCTGCTGCGGAATCTCTGGGTCCTTGCCACTATGTGGGCGCCTCCTTCCCGACTTGCTTGTCTTGATTGTGGGGTTGGTGCATGGCCTAACTTTTCAAATGGTTGTTCCGGCATCAGTTCGAATGGTAAAGGCGGCAAGAGAAAAGAATGTTACGCAATCACGATGAACCAAGTTGCAAGCCTAGGGAGGGCAAGTCCTGTGAAGAGTCTGGCCTGTTTGCCGCATTCGTTAGGTGCCTCTCTCGTAAGATCAGGACGTGTCCAGTGCGCGTATGGACAGGTAAAGGAGCGGTAGGGCACGGTTTCGAACCTGCAAAAGTTCTTGTCAGGGGGCTTAACCGTTACCGCTGCCTCTACCGCTGCCCTTCTGGAACTACCAGTTATAGCAGACGAAGGTAGGCAAGAAAGAGGAGAGCTGTGCATGCACGACCCAACGAAAGGCTGGTGGCATAGCGGCTATGGGTGAAGGCGGGTGGGGTTAAGGAGGCTTCCTATTGGCGAGGCCAGCTAGTGTTCCCACGCAACGGCGCCCTTTCCGAGGGCACGTTCTTTGTGGCAGCTGCACTTCGTCGTTCTTACAGTATTGTGTACCTTAGCGGAACCAGCTGGTGTGTATTCCTTTCTTCGCCATCCACGAAGGGATTCGATGAAACGACACATGTCATAGATATTTACCCTTGTTTGCGGCTCGTCTGCATTGGCAGTCAATTTCATGCGGTTAGCTACCGGCGGGACCCTCCGGAAAGCAGCTGTGTCTACCATTTCAGAAGATGTCGCCTAGGGCACGGGGGAGGGGGGGGGTTAGTTAGGTGAATCGGACACGGGCCTGAGATCTAGTCTGAACCAGACATGCTCAGACCTCTCCCAGGTTCAATATTAGGGCGTTCAATACCCTGTTCCCGTCTGACACTCAAAACGCGATAGTGTCAAACTCCTATAACAATATGGCCAAAAGTTGTCTATACGTTCCAGTTCGTATAATGTCCGGTTAAATCACCACGAGGCAACAATCACCATACGATAAACAGCATCGAATGAATCCATACTCTCACGCCCGGAGCCATACAATGCCACCGGTATTAACAGCTCGTTCGAGGATTTTCAAATCCCAGAGCCGCCGACGCTATTGAATGTCAGCATCAGGTTTCAGGGTACTACTTCTATCATGCTCGTTATCCCCATTTTCCGCCGACAAGTAGGGCTTTCATATCGCGCTGCGATTGGCATTTATTGGCAAGTGATGAGAACGCAGGACAACTTATCTCAGCCAGACTAACCCGCGCAAATGGCTATATAATGTCAAGGTCAGGCTGCACTTTTTTTCAGCCAGGAATCCATTTCTAACTGCACACAAAACTCACAACGCTTCCCCTACTACAGAACAATGAGTCTCCCCGATGGTGATTATCTTATAGTGCTCGCTTCTCCTTCGGCACCCCCGCCTCTTCCAGTCGGTGCAGATGTAGAAAGAGGTAAATTCCCTGTCATCGTTGGTGGCAGGGACAATATTGTACGTCTGTCATTCCAAACACCAATGGCGTCTGTATGATGTACCTCATTCCATGATCCTACTTGCCTTCCTACATGATGGACTGGTGTGCTGAGTGTCGCTTCTAGTGGACCGCCACGAAGTTACCTAATGGGAATTACACTTTAATCTTGCAACGAACCGGGGATCAATTGCTCAGCCAGTCAGATGAAGAGGAGGTATTTGTGAGCCGTGAGCCACCCCCAAAAGAGTGGGCGATTCGAAAGCAAGAGGACGGCACATATTCGTCAGTACCTATTTTGATATTCCTCATTGATAGTATGCCATGGCTAACGCTCGAACGGCAATATACCAGGATTGAGGTACCCAGTAAGTTCTGGCCGACCAGTGCTTGGACTTTGAATAGCACCGAGCCTGGGACTAAGGTGCGCAAAGTCAACTTGATGACGTCAAGTTGACGTTGATACTAATTGCGCCACACTGGCAGGTCACACTTGGCGTCTATGAACTCCCGAGGCCTGGGCAGTTGTGGAATTTCATTCCTGTTCTCAAGGACTAGGCCACTTCCAAGCTTCGAGCCAGCCCGGCGAGAAAAGTGTCGTTCTTGTATGTTGTAATGGATTGAGACCATGTTTGTTGTCACGCTGGTGTACTATGTAGGATTGAAATGTGTGAAACGAATGCTACAGAGATCCAAACGCATTAAACATTAGGAGTAGCTTAAAGCTCATAGTTAAAGTCATACTAGTACCTCCCATGGTGTCGACGTTATTGAGACTCAGAAGGGACCTGTGATTGACGTGTACTGGATCATCGCCAAGATTGAAGATTGACCAGGCAAAGGGATGGTGGGTTCGTTTCAAGTTGTACTGGGTCGGCCAGGACCGTCTGTGGGTGTAGCACCTTCTAGAGTTTTTCGTGCAGAACAATGGCCTCTAGGCTCTGGGAGGTTCGTCCGCGATGACCGTTTAGCTCAGGCTCGCCGGGCCGGCGACTTTAATTCAGCACTGCGTTCTTCTCTCGATACATATGACCTCGCGATGCTGATCGATGTCGTGCGCGAGATATCCAACAGACGCACGAGTACCACGCCCCGACGACCCCCTGCCCAACAGCCCAAGCGATATCACACCCAACCAAGGCACTGATCAGGGAATGGCCAGAACACAAGATGTGCATGGGCACGTGGTGTTGCCCACGTCGATCCGAGTCATCTATACTCAAGACTGCCATCTGTATTAAATGAGTGCCAGCTTGGAAACCGACCGTGACCAACGGCGGAAACACTGAGAAGGGCGGGCACGAAAGAACTGGACCACGCTCTATACGGGGACTACGACGTACGGGTACAAGGGGCGACTACTCTATCTATGACGTGCGGCAAGGCATATGTACTATTGTACACGTGACTGTATGCCAGTGGGCTTACACAGCTGGCCCAACACGTGGGTAGCGAGTTGGGTCACTGGTGAAAAGCCCATAACCCAGGAGACCGAACCAGAAGAGCTGCCGGCACTGCTATACTTGCATGGAACAACGCAGACATCTGGGCCGAGAATCGAAGGTACACGCGCGGTTTGTTGTAGCCGGTCCGAGAACAGTTCTTGCTTGTGTGCGCAGTGACAGATCCATGTAGACAAGTACCAAGACCGACTCATCCCAACGCATCAGGCTCATGACGGTACGACGAATTGTCAGTGGGGAAACAATCACCATTCCTCCTCCTGGTTCAAATTCATCTTCTGCATATCGGACGCGCTGACTTCTACGTTCAAATTCCAACCGCCGCTCCGCTCAGGGTCGATCAGAGATTTGATCATGTCCAAAGCTGCATCCCGTCCGTCGACGTCGCGGTATGTTTGGATGGCGGCATGAGCTTGTTTCTTCGCGTCGGAGGTGTAGTAAGTGCTATAAGCGAACTTGATAGCGCGCCGGGTGAGCTTGTTGTGATCGCGGGAGGTCAGGATGAAAAGCAACTCCATGATGTGGGTCAGATCGACGATGAACGCCATAAATATTTGCTCGTTTTTCCTGATATGCCAAGGGTCATTTGGCACATTCGTGGGGGGACGTGTCGACGTACATATTCTGATAGACATCATTGCGCCACGCAGCAGCCACACCAGCAATGACTGGGAGAACTATCGGAGCTGCAGCGTTCGATACGGCCGCCAGGAGGCTAGAAGCGGTGTTTACTCGTGAAACGCTACGTGAGTCACTGTCGAGGAATGCCCATGAGTGTGGAGGTATTACTAAATAGAAAGACCCACAGGAAGCTATCGGGGTTTGGGACGAAACGCATCTCCACTTCTTGCACCATTTTGATAACGAGTTCCTTGAATTTACTGTCGAGCAGGTGCTATATACGTGCTTCAGAAATATTTTGTAGCAGTCGTTGAGACATTACATACTCCAGCCGGATCGATGAAATTCCAGACATTGACAATGTCGATATGAATTACTGAAAGACAATCCCATATCGTGTGTCCCTTAAAGTTGAGGCTAGCCCCCAAGGCTTTCCAATACCCTGGAATCAAGATCAATGTTTGATTGCTGTTCTAATGGAAAGACAGAACTTCGCTTCCCGACACTGCACAAAAATGAGGACACGATAACCCAAACACTCGAAGAGAAGCCTTACTCGATCGACCCTTGAATTTTAAGATGAGGGATAACCCTTTGGGCCATGGACGTTACGATTGATGTGATCGGTGCCTCGGGCGAGTCACGTATTCCAACTTGATGTTGAGTAATCTGGACTAAATTTTGGACCGTGTGCTTGTATTTTTCTTTAGCTGTCAAGGTTTATTTTAGCATGAGGGACGAACCCAAACCAGGTTCGACAAGCTCACTCGAAACAAATTCATATGGAGGAGACTCCCCTGCGAGTTGAGTGATCTCGTTATGCCATTCTCGCACGCGGGACTCTGCTTTCGAACGGGCATCCTTCGTGAGGCTTTCTTCATCAGGTTCCCCATGAGACGCCATCAACGCCATCGTCAACTGATCCACAAATGAGTCAAACCGTGTGTATACCACAATAAGGGGTACTGTAGGAGACTTGAACAAAGACCGATCATCATTAAAATAGGACACGGACTGGCGCCCATAGTTTCCTGCTTCGTTCGAAAGAAGTCTTCAGCGGCCACCTCGAGTAGCCGTCCTTCTGCCAGAGGTATTTGAACGCAGAACCTTGAAGAAAATAATCACGAACGTGCTCGAACAACCGGAGAACGTCGTCTCACCAGACTGCATGCAGTTGGTCTTTAAGTTTACCGGTTTGCCCGCTTTGGATGAAGTCCTTGACAGTTTCATAGTTATCTTTATCTCCTGGCTCGAAGCCAACGGAATCATGAAGGATGAACCGTTCGTTGATAGGTGACTGGAGTCCCTCTTTAATATCTGCTTTTCCGCGCTCGAGATCGGAGGAGCACTGAGGGAAAGCTAGTGAGGGACGGGTATCGCTGGCAAATGACCGGGAGCTTTACCGCTTCGCTAATCCCGAAGGCGGCCTTGATCAAGCTTGACTTCCCGACACCACTCTGATGGGAGTCGAGCACATGGATGGGCGAGGACGATTACAGGCTTACTTTTCCTATAACCAAGATACGGAATCTTTAATTGAAGCTTTGGTTGAGCTGATATGGCGGGATTACAGCATCGGACGTACTGGGGACAATCTTCGAGGATGGCCTGGGTCGTAGGGGTTAAGCCTTCGGTAGTCCGGATTGCAGGGAGGTCAGTTTCGGTAGCCCGGCAGCTGAACGTGACTCGGATTCCATTTTGAGCCACCGATAGATCTGTTCGAAACTTCCTAACGGAGACTATTGCCAAAGATGACAACGTTTTGGAATTACCTTGCGTCTGACTCGCAGAAAAGCTCTCGAAGAGATGGCGAGCATCTATCTTCACGTTCTGAGTTTTCTTCCATCCGAACAACTTGAATGGTGTGTTCAAGTTGTAGCACAATGTGATTTGGGTATCTGGCGAGAGTTCGCTGTGTGGAAAAGAGTGTTAGATGTTCGGGAGGGATGTGCAGAAGACATACACCACATTCAGGAACTGCTGGCGTAACGTCCCATCATCACATTTCAGCTTATGCTTATGCGGGCGGGGGCCGATATGAAGTTCCCCCGAGGTCAGGCGTTTGGGCGATTCTGGGGAGACGGTGACGGCTGAATAGATAGAATGACTGAGGGGTAGCACCACAATTGTAGCTGGTGCCATGACTCGCCTTCAACGCGAATAAGTAATGTGTGGGTGCTTGGTGTGGACATGTTGAGTAGTTCGGTTGGCTGGCAGAGGCGTAGGGTAGGAAGGGGCCATCCTTGGCTTAAATTAGATGTGAGGCACACACGAGGCCGGTACAAAGTCACATGCAGCAGGCTGGTACACTTGGCGAAGCAAACCATTAGGAACATCTAGCACGACCTGGCACCCTAGCTCAGATCAACTCGTGCGTTCCTCTCTCGAAACATATGACGTTGCGATGCTGATCGATGTCGTCCGCGCCGGGCGGCGCCGCGGCCGGGGACATCCAACTTCAGATGCACAGCGACCACGACCCCGCCCAACATCGGCTCGACCATGCGCATGCCTTGGTTGTGCGTGATGTCGGTGACACTCCACTCGCAGGTAGAAGTACTTACCTTTCTTGTTGTGGGCAAAGTTCCACCTGGTGGTGGTAGGGGTCCCAGTGAAGTCCTGGAGTCCTAAGCTTAGGTCACCCAGTAGTCGAGTGCAGGCATGCATAGTTCGACTCGCCTTGTTACTCTGCGACGAGCTCATCTTGCACTCACCTGTGTCATCAGGGCCACCCACAGCGACTATTACAACGTATTCAACCATTTCCTGCCCTCATCGCTCAAACAGGTCAGCTCGGGTTGGCGCCTTCTGAAAGACACCGCTGCCGTCTCTGACCCTTGTGCGTGCAGACGTCACCTTCACCCTTGACAGCTACGATGTTGCCAAGGACATGGCATATCCCGACAGCGCTCACTACGACAGTACCTTGATCAACGGCGCTTGTTTGTGCCTGCTCTCACCCATTTCATCACCTTGATTCTAGGAAACAGTCCTTGAAAATATTCGGTAAACACCTCACCCCATCTCGTGTCCGCCCCCATCCTATCCAGGCTCCTGCTTTGGCCACAAAATGCTTGCAACGGCCCTCGAGTCCGAAGTCGAGAACGGGCAGAGGGAGCTCCGTGACGACCATCCGGTTCACTCCCATCGGCAGGGCCATCTTCCACGCCCCCGAACTCGTACATCCCTCGCATCCTACATACTCATTTGTTCATGGATGTCGCGGGTAGCATCTCCAAGAAATCCACCGTAAGCGTGTCCCGACGACCCCGCCCAATGCGCACCTTCTCGGTTCCAGCGACCTCGCGCATCCCAGGGCTTGGTGGTATTCCATCCCGAGTTGGCGCCTTCAGCAGAGGATCTCGAGTCGAACAAGCCGTGCATCCATCTGAGGTCCATTCGTGCGCTCACGCTTCGAGGACGCCCCGAATTCACCGAACCAATCATGCGCCAGTTGCTAGTCGAGTACGCCAAGAAATTGGACCCAGAATTGGTCGATGATGCGCTTAAGCGGGTAGGGCTACCGATGGACGGTGTCTACAAGGTAGGAAGGGTGATCTGGGGATCCGAGCCCACCACGATAGCGAATCCAACAGATGGGTCACAGATATTATGGTTTCGCCCACAACGACTGTATACCTAACCAAGCATTTACCAGTGTAAATTTACCATGCCTTCCATCACGACATCATGTTTTGAATGTGAGGCTGAGGACGAACAGCCTGGGAATGAGCAACCCGATGGTCACTGTCGAGCCCAGCAATGGGCCCTACGACTCTGGCAGGGCTCGAGCTCAGACGGTCGTGTGGTGGGGATATCGCGCAGCAGGGAGGAGGACACGACCGCCTTGAAGTGGCCCATCTGAAGATGAAAACGATTACCGCGCATGACGCCATTCACGATGCTCGTTCTGAACGTGTGAGCGGCGCTCAGGCTCTTGATCAGCGGTTCTCGTTCGTCTCCGCCCCCCATTCCCCTTATCATCATCGCGCTCATTTTTTGTTGCAGGTACGTCCTGCCTGAGAAGACGTCGTGCGTTCCTCTCTCGAAACATACGACGTCGCGATGCTGATCGATGTCACAATTGAGCGCCAATCAAAATACACATCAGGTTAGAGACTTTTGTTGATACACCGGGCGGGAGAGCTCAACGTGCACCAGACATTTTTGTGCTTCCCAGTTACTCTCGCTTACGGCGGAGAAAGCGCAGGACATTCTCTACGGCGTTGTGTGGTGTGGTTCGGCACTAACCTCCTGCAGTATAATGTACCCTATCGTTCAGAATTTCGGAATATCGCCCAATGAGTCTGGGTGCAATGTACCTCCCAGCTAAGTGACCAAATAACGTATAGGCCAGGGTCTTACCGTCACTGACTCACCGAGGCACTAGTTAACGTGAGTGGCACTGAGACAATGAGACATGCGAAACTTTTCAGTGAATTGTATCACTTGTACTGCACAAGCTAACGTGAGTGGCACTGAGACATGATGCATGCGTTTTCAATGAATTATGTCACTTGTCAAGCCACGCCTTTCCAAAACGTGAACTACGATGAGACCTGTGCACTCGACTTCTCCGACATCGTTAAGCGAAACAATCTAGTATATAAGAATACGATCCGTATCCACTGTGACAGGTCTCCCCCTGTCATCTTCCGCACCGCCAATGTCTACCTGGGCAACTCCATGTATCTTGACCTTTGGATGTGTCGCGGTTCTATATATTGGACAGCGATATCATAACAATGCGAGGTACCGATCTTCTCTCCCATTGCCTCCTGGTCCTCCTGGATTGCCATGGATCGGAAATGTCTTCGGAATCAATGCAAACGCACCATGGTTGACCTACAGGGACTGGGCAAATGAATATGGTAAGTCAACGCATGCTCAACTTTAGGTTGTTCAGTCATGTAGATGTCTGTAGGTGACCTCGTCTATTCACGACTCTTGGGAATGGATATCATCATAATCAATTCAGAAAAGGTTGCAAAGGACTTGCTCGAGAATCGTTCAAGGAACTATTCAGACCGCCCCTACCTCATTACCAATGATTTGTCAGTTCTCGTCTGGGTATCATATTGGCAATCTGACCTGTGATCCAAGATGTGGAGTAGGCTTTAATTCCGTGATGCTGCCTTACGGCGATAGATGGCGACTCCATAGGCGGTTCTTCCACCAGACGTTTCGAATCGACGGTGTGCGCAAACTTCTGCCCTTTCAACACCGCAAGTCATGTCAGCTCCTCCGGCGGTTGCTTGATACCCCAGAGCAACTCGCTGATCATGTATTCGAGTACGTGATTAAAGTGAATTTGGTTGCAACGATGGGGGTGACTAAACATGCGATTTAGATACACTGCTTCGGTCATTTTGAACAGTGTATATGACTACGATCCACAATCTCGAAATGATGAGCTGCTTGGCATTGTGGCCAAGGTACTTGAAATTATAGTGCCTGCTATTACCCCCGAGATTGCGATTGTTGTCGCTACCTTTCCAGCATGTGAGCGATCTGCGTCCTTGGACTATTACACAGCATCTGAAATCTCTCCCCAGTATTGAAGCTCCCATCGTGGTTGCCTGGTATGTCATTCAAGAGGAAGATGGCAATCGCAAGGGAATTGTCAGAGCAATACGTGGAAAAGCCATTTGAGCACTCTTTGCAAAAACCGGTAGGTCGACGTAGATTATCTCACGCATGTATTTCTGACTACGTGAAGCCGAGTGCCCGATCTGCATCGTCGATGGTGCACGATGCACTTCGAAGTGCCGAGGAGAAAGGGATGCCGCCTGATGGATCGTGGACGGAGAATCTCAAGGAAACTGCTGCAACTGCTTTCTTAGGTGGATTGTTCGGATACTTGGTTAGACCATTCACTGACTTCCATTCTCAAATTTATTAGCTGCGTCAGAGACGGTACGTGATACAACATGGTCATTGAGCGTTTCATCATTGACAGCGTATCTGCAAAACAGACTAACTCAGTCTTAATGACGTTCTTCCTTATGATGGTGACGAACCCGGAAGTACAGAAAAATGCTCAAGCTCAGATTGATACCGTAGTTGGAAACACAAAGCTGCCAACCATCGATGATAGACCCTCATTGCCCTATGTTGACGCTGTTCTTCGGGAGATACTTAGGTACAACCCCCCAGTTCCTCTGTGTGAGTGACGCACCATTTGCTTGGCTCTTGTTATCGATCCCTTGAATCAACCAGCGGTTCCTCGTGCTAGTGTAGCCGACGACATTTATGCTGGGTTCCACATTCCGAAGGGTGAGTGACTCCAAGTTTTTAACAAAACACGATTCAATGGGCGTCGCCAGGTGCGATCGTGATGACGAATCTATGGTTAGTATACACTGATCCGCCTTCAGGCTGATGCTTGATAATTTCCCCCTTAGGTCAATGACGCATGATGACTCCAAGTATCCAGATCCATACACGTTCCTACCTGGGCGGTTCCTCAATGACGACGGATCTCTCAAACTCGATGACGGTGAAAACGTGGTATTTGGGTTTGGTCGACGCATCTGCGTTGGGAGACATTTTGCGGAGGCTTCTGTGTGGTCTGTCATTTCCAAGGTCTTGGCTGTGTTCACGATTTTGAAACCTCTGGACGAGAACGGAGCGGAGATAGCCGTAGAGCCCAAGTTTTCCAGTGGTCCTGCCGTGTGAGTAATCATGAACCCTGTGCTACGAATCATCTGGTCGACATGCTGATGCTGTGGACAGACATCCCCTTCCATTCCGATGTAGGATCGTGCCTAGGATCGAGGAGATGAACAAGGAGAAACTGGAGGAGCTTATCGGTGCTAGTAGTGATTAGGGCACTCGCTCGTATTGTGCTCACAGATCAGAGAGTACTCGTTGTTATTTGTGAAGGTTCTGCCGCCTATTTCCATGCCCATGTCTTGTACCAAATTTGTAGTAAATACACGCACCCGAGCTTCGTTTGGAATAGCTTTTCTCCTAGGTATAGTATCGCCCGCCGGGCACCCCTGGTCCCGAAGTCAATGGCATGACTCGTGCTGAATTGTCGCAAATAATGTCGAAAAAGAGACCCAAGCCCTAATGTCTGCTGCGTAGTATGGCGCCAGTGAGTGACGGGCGAGTAGGAGCGATATAAGTTAACTCACTCTTTGGTTCCGATAGTATTGATAAATTCGCCCAACATCTTCTGGAGCTGATGTGGGGTAAAGTCGATAAACCGTGCTTCGTACTCGTCGCGACTCGCTGGTGTGAATGGGCGAATTCGTTGGCATTCCCGTCGATAACATTCGACAATGGTAGGTGACAATTGTTCAATGAATTTCTCGCGTTTTGTCCGATCATCGACATTGACGAAGTACGTTTGATACCTAGCGCGATCGCTCCCTGCAAGCCGCTTGATTAATTTCAGGAATACGACCTTGTGCTGTACTTCTTGCCAAACAGGTTTGAACTGAGCGGTTTCTTTGTTGAAGTCGGCATTGGTCGGAAGAGTCTTTTCATAAAGCTCGTGAACTGTGGGAATTGGAGGATGTGAGGCAGCCAACGCCGCGCATTGAATGATGGTCTGAAGAGCAAAGCAAGCCATCGATTGGGCGGCCGAGCTGTGACTATGGGTGTCGTTCCATAGGATCCCCACCGTCGCTGCATCGCTTGAGACGCCTTGGCCACCTAATCCAAATTCGAATACATGGATGGGTGCGCGGTTCTCGTGAATAAGGTTTCTGCCTTTCCCGTACCTGAGGTGACCAGGTGCGAGCGCAGACGCGAAGTGGAGTGAACCCAATACGGCATCAGCGTTGCGGGAGATAAGTTTGGGAGTGATTAGAGCATCGAACGTCTTGTTGCCAAGTTCAACCTTTCCTTCGTGCTGCGAGGGGCGCAAGTCTTCTAGGGAGGCGATCGTATGTGTCGCAATGCCTCGTTCAAAGAGAACGGCTATCCAATGTTGGATAGGAACCGGCACACCAATCGAATTGAATGCGATTCTCCTCCAACGCGCCATGAAGTCTTTGGCATCATCTGTATAAGCGACTGGAGGTTGGCTCATTTCCATGGTAGCGGAGCGAAATATTAGCCAATTGAAGCGTCCCGCGCGCGTGAGGGGAGCCTTGGCGGCAAGTGTCCGTTCAGCAACCTCTGGATCCGCCTCAAAGCCTGCTCCGTGTAGAATTGCCAACTCTCCCGCCATCACAAGACCGACCTCCGTCGCTCGTCTTTCGTCATCGGTTGCGGCAGCTAAATATGCCTGATTTTGACGATAGAAGAACTTCATACGTTCCCCGCTCGTCGTCGAAGGGGTAACCTCGCCGGGAACCTTTCCGACGCAATAAGCCACGTTCGCGTGGAGAAACTCTTCAGCGATTTCCAGCCAGTTATAGTTCCGTTGCAATCTAAGCGCGTGCATCTCTTCGGTAGAGAAGATGGAAGCACTTCCATACCAGGTCCAGCCGTTGTCCAACAAGTTGTGCCGGGGAGGAGGGCTTCGTGGAGTGCGGCTGATGAAGGTAAACAGGGACTTGTAGTCCTCAGCTACTTTGTCGCTGATGGCATAGTTGGATGGTAGCGGCGTGGACGTTTGAGTGTCGGGCAAGAATTTCAACATCAGAGGAATAAAATCGAATGCGGAAAGACTCTGGCCTCCAATCGCGATGCGAGTTCCGGGTTTGAATATGAGCTTATGATTTCCGCCGCAGGACTGAGCACATTGCTCTTTCACGAGTAGGCCCCGCTCAATGAAGAAGTCACAAAGAGTATCATGGCAGGGCACACCGGAGTACGACCGGAGAGCAACGTCGGAAGGAGCGGGAACGCGCAAGGGCAAGCCGTTGGCAAGAACTACTTGATCAAAATGGTGGAGACTAGTTTCGTCCGTTCCAATTCTCTTTACCAGCATCGCCGGATGGACCGGATCAGCCAGATCCGTGCCAACGACTTCATGAAGGGGATT
This sequence comes from Hortiboletus campestris, assembly GCA_038090935.1. Taxonomy (NCBI): domain Eukaryota; kingdom Fungi; phylum Basidiomycota; class Agaricomycetes; order Boletales; family Boletaceae; genus Hortiboletus; species Hortiboletus campestris. The sequence goes on from JBBPNN010000385.1 coordinate 24,710, forward strand.
TATTGAGATTCGCAACTGAGGTAACTTTTCTTTGATGAAGTGTAACACCCCACGGAATTGCCTCGCTTGAAGGCGGCCCCACTCTCTCCTTGTAAGGAAAGCTCGCGACCAGTCAACTTTGCCATTTGGAAAAGACGCTTGCTTAAGCATGGCAGCCGCTGTCGGGTTGCGAGGCTTGGTGAATGAAAGATAGTTGAAAACATTAAGCTTCTCAGCTGCGTCGGCTCGAGGATCCAAAAACGCCTTTAGAGAGGAGTCAATGTGCTCAAAGCCGTGCAAAGAGCCAGTTGTGAGAGGCGTATTTACAACAGCATCACAGTTCCGTTGAAACGCATTGCCACAGCCGATATCGTTTACGGCTTGCCTGTCGAAGGCAGTGATATGTATAGCGAAGGGCGGCAGCTGTTTCACTATCGGATGAAATGCTAGGTAGGTTGCGATGCGGGTGATAAACATGGTGCCGCGCGGACCGAGGCCTGAAAGACCAATGGTGATTCCTGGAATGTTGGGCATCCTGCGAAAGACGTCAACAACAAAACGTGAAAAATGAAAACGGCTAAACCTTGTGAAGAATAGGAACAAGAGAGAAATTTGCGTCAAGCGAGTATAGCGCTCTATATTCGATCGCTTGCTGGGGCAACTGACATGAGTGATTGTGCAGGGATGTCTTGCTTTCGGGTTGGGACGTCAGCAGCGCGAGGGAATGTGACTATGATTGTATCTACCTGCACTGCCGAAGAGACGACTTGAGTCTAGCCTTGGCAGTAGTAGGGTGCTTGACGAACTGGTGAGTCTATCGATGGTGGTGACGATGGTGATGGAGGCTGGGCGATGGGTTATTAGTATGTACTATCTAGTGCGACGGACTCCGCGGAGTCTGGTGGTACGCCGGACCGCGCCTCCGGGAAAGTCCAATTCCCAGTCTGCGTGATGTCGCTCACTTGAGTGTGTCAAATAAGATGTAGGGTACTGATTAAGTACAAAGCGGTGGAGGTTGGAAAGAAAGGGCGGAAAGAAAGTCCTTGTACTCGCTGCGATGTTGTGTGCGGTCGGGTGAAAACCCGCAGGGTTTCCGGCTCAAGGCTGGGCTCTAGCCTGCCTGGGAAAAGGTGAGCTGTGTACCCTCTCATTAGGAGCCTGGCGACGCGCCCAGCGAGGCTTGGGACCCGATCACTAGGAGCAAGGCTACGTACTGTTAGCGTACCGGTGGCATGGCAGTTCGCATGAAATTGTTGAAAAGTTGTTGGTCGGCTTGAAGGAAGGGCACGAGGATGAGCATGTGATCTCTCAAGTACAGCGTGAAGGCCTCTCTGGCCCAACGCCCGATCACTTTGACCATGTCGAAAGGTACCCCTTTTAGCAGATAGAAGAGGGTGCCTCCTATGCGGAGACTGTGGCCTTTTAGATCCGACAGGTTGTTCCGCTTGGCGATGACTGCAAGTTTGTTTGTTACTTGAGTTTTGGATAACGGGCGGAGTCCACCCCTGGAGTGCTTCCATGCGAAAAGGTGGGCGTCTGGAGGGGGTGGGTCATCAGCAATATGTCCGACCACTGTGACAGCTGCGTGGTCTGTGGACCAACTGTGGGATCTGTTATTTGTGTTGGAGAGTCTTTACATTCCCTGCAGATCGTCACAGTTCCCCCAGAACACATGACTATGCAGACCAGTCAGCAGATAGTATATGAATGGTGATCTATGTACTTGTTGACATAGTAAGCATTAAACGCAGTGAGAGACTCTGAAAAGTGAAATCTAACAGGTAAATGTTCCTTGCCATACACTCTGATCAAATGTACTCCTCATAGTATAGTTTTGACCGAAATCACCACTCGAACTCACTGTCGGGCTGCGTTCACCTCCGGCACCATGATCCACATTCCTGTTGGGCCATCAGGGTCATCACTGATCAGTAGGAACCACTCCACCAGGGCACATGAGTATGAATCCCCTCAATACATGAATGAGAAGAAAAGCAACACATGAGCGACCAACAAACCGCCGAGTGGATCATCCTCTGGACCATCACCATCTACAAATATGCAATCATATCGTGCAGCACCACCCTGCCACTGAGGTGTACAGCATATGATATCCCGGTGCATTCTGCCTTGTCCTGAATGATCACTAGGTGTGTGGTACGTTGCTGATGCAGAGTTGAACACCTTGATGTCACCCATTGAACATTGGACAATCGCATAGGTCAATCTGGTCTCCAGGCATCTCTGCATCGGGGTTTAGCTGATCATATAGGAAGTGCCAGATGCAATCCATGAGCTCTGGAAATCCATAGTGGGCAGCAACATGCTTGCATGTATGTGGTATATTTGGTACTAAAGATATATCAGATTGTTAGCAAATATGACACCACAGACATGTAACAAGTATGCTCGCCAGGTTTTCTTGCCAATCGTACATCATAGATGGATTTGTTCCCTTTGATCACCTGAGCCTCATCTTCCTCTTCATCCCAGCGATCTACAGTGGCAACATTGTGCACTATCCCTTGCAGCACTGGTGGCCCATGCAGCATACCCTTTTGTGTGAATACTAAGCGCACTGCTGCCAATTTGTCCAGTCGTTGGTTTGTGACCAGCATTTGTCCAAGTGCCTCAAATCAGTTGGAGCGGCGCCATGGTTCTTTCACTGCTTTGATATGCCGGGATTCCGTGATCGAGGAGCAAAGTCCATTCGGTACCCCAAACATTTCGATTAGTGTCCGATAATGGACCATTGAGTGTTGTCAAGGTAGTGAGAAATGTTCTCGCACCCCAACCTCCTTGAATATCTTCCGTTCGTGATGGA